>CAXFYD010000061.1:26058-59807 GCA_964006365.1 Trididemnum miniatum | reverse complement strand
TCATTCAGACGGTTGTCCGGCAACTCCGTCTCGACTTCAGTCAACGACTGAAAATCCTCATCGAAATCCCACAGGCACACGCATTTCGTCAGTCCGACAATTGGCTCCGCCATCGCGGCGTAAACCCACGGATGTAACGAAATCCGGGGCTTGCCAGAGGGTATGCTCACCGGTCTCCGGTCCAGAGCTTCGATGGTCTTGGCCAGAATATCGACCCATAGCAGGCGGCGCCGCGCGTCGTCCCAAACGATGCTTTCGCCGCAGATGTTCTCCGCGGGGCGGACCCAGTGTGACCGTCATCGTCAGCTTCCTTTTCCGATGGTCGAGTTGACATGGATCCGAATTTATCCTAGCAATCATTTTTAGTAAACCTGTCATACAGGTTTTGTGTTTATTGTAGATAAGATTGAACATGTCGTCACAAACGCGCAACGAAACTCCCGGTGCCAGCCTCGTCAGCGAAACCATTGGCGAGATCACCCGACACATCCGCAGCAACGAACTCGGCCCTGGCGACAAGTTGCCAAGCGAGTCCGCGTTGGTCCGCGAGCTCAGCGTGTCACGCACCGTCGTGCGGGAGGCGTTCCGGTCCCTGGCCGCCATGCGGCTGATCAACCTGTCAGCGGGCAAGCGCGCCACGGTGGCACATCTCGACCACGGCGCCATGTCGCTGATGATCGAACACGGCGTGCTGACCGAGCAGATCAGCGTGCAGCAGATCTATGACGTGCGCCGAACCATCGAAATGCGCACCGTGACGCTGGCAACGCTGCGCCGCAGCGACAAGGAGGCCCAGACCATCCTCAGTCATGCCCGGCAAATGGCCGAGCATTTCGATGATGCGGAAAAGGTGATGGAACATGACCTGGCGTTTCACCTGGACATCGCAAAGGCCTCCCGCAACCCGATTTTCGCGATGATCGTTGGCGCGTTCCAGGGCGTGTCGCGCCAGAGCTGGCCGGTGGGCTGGCGAAACCGCACCAGCAAGGGGCAGCGCAAGCAGATGATCCAGGTTCATCTCGATATCGCCGACGCCATTGCCGCGGGCGATCCCGTCAAGGCCAGCGAGCGCATGGGCGATCATTTCGACGACAGCGTCAAGGTGCTCCTCGACGCCGGGGTGAGCTGAGACACTGTCATGAAGATCACCGGCCTTGAAACCATCCGCATTGCGGAACGTCCCAACCTGTTGTGGGTCCACGTTCACACCGACGAGGGCCTGACCGGGTTGGGAGAGACCTTTTTCGGCGCCGCGGCGGTGGAGGCCTATCTTCACGAAACGGTGGCACCGATGGTCATCGGTCGTGATCCGCTGGAAATCGACCGTCTGTCTGCCGACCTTGTCGGCTATCTCGGCTACCGCTCGACGGGCGTCGAAATGCGCGGAAATTCGGCCTTTGACATCGCCCTGTGGGACCTGTTCGGCAAGGCTTGCGACCAGCCGATCGCCCAGATGCTGGGCGGCTTTACCCGCCAGGACATCCGAACTTACAACACTTGTGCCGGCACCGACTACATCAAGTCGACGGGCGCCAGTCCACCGCCAATTACGGGCTCGACACCGCGGGCGCCTATGACGACCTCAACGCCTTCATGACGTCGGCGGATGAACTGGCGCTTTCGCTGCTTGAGGACGACATCGGACGCCATGAAGATCTGGCCGTTCGACCCGGCGGCCGACAAGAACCGGGGTCAGTCCATTTCAACTGCCGATCTGAAGGCGGCGCTGGAGCCTTTCGAGAAGATCCGCAAAGCGGTCGGCGATCGCATGCAGATCATGGTCGAGTTTCACCTGATGTGGCAGCTGCTGCCGGCGATCGAGATCGCCCGGGTGCTCGAACCCTACGGCACCTTCTGGCACGAAGATCCGATCAAGATGGACAGCCTGTCGAGCCTCAAGCGTTATGCGGAGGCCTCGACAGCACCCATTGCAGCCTCCGAAACACTCGGCTCGCGCTGGGCATTTCGTGACCTGATCGAAACCGGTGCAGCCGGAATCTTCAATCTCGATATCAGCTGGGTGTGGCGGACTGTCGGAGGCGCGCAAGATCGCCGCCATGGCCGAAGCCTGGCATCTGCCGATTGCGCCGCACGACTGCACGGGACCGGGTGGTGCTGTGCGCATCGACGCACCTTTCCCTGAACGCACCCAACGCACTGATCCAGGAGAGCGTGCGTGCTTTCCACCGCACCTGGTATCGCGACCTTGTCACGGCGCTGCCGCCCATCGAGAAGGGCCGCATAACCGTGCCGCCCGGCCCCGGCCTCGGCCTCGAACTCAATCCGGATCTGGACCGCGTTTTCACCACGACGCGGCGGACTTCCGATTCCGCAGATATCTGAAACGCAACACATCAAGGGAGAGATCAGATGAAGAAACTCATGCAGACCGCCGCGCTTTCGGCATTGCTCCTGGGCGCCACCGCGACCGCACACGCCGAAGGGCTGAACATCGTATTCACCCACCACTCGTCCGCTTCCAACACGTTCTGGCAGGCGGTCAAGAAGGGCTTCGACGACGCCTGCGGTAAAATCGACGCCAACTGCCAGATGGTCTTCACCCAGACGGAAGGCTCGATCGAGCAGCAGGTTGCCAACATGCAAGCCGCTCTTGCCGGCAAGCCGGACGCACTGCTGACCTCGATCGTCGACGACCGGGCACTCGACGCGGTCATTGAAAAGGCGGTTGCCGACGGTGTTATCGTGATCGGCGTCAATGTCGACGACAGCGAAGGGGCGGCCGGCAATGCCCGCTCGGCCTTCGTCGGCCAAGGCTTCCGCCCGGCCGGCTATTCGTTGGGTCAGGCCATGTCGGCGCATTTCCCGGCCGATGGCCCGATCAAGGTGCTGGTCGGCATTTCGGCGCCCGGCCAGAACTGGTCGGAAGCACGCGGCGGTGGGGTGATGGATTTCCTGGAAGATTACAAGAAGGCCAATCCGGGCCGTGAGATCAGCTGGGAGCGCATCGACAGCGGCACCGACCTGGCAGTGACGGCCGATCGTGTCGGCGCCTATCTGAACGCCAATCCCGACACCACCGCCTATTTCGACACCGGCTTCTGGCATGCCGCCGTGGCCCGGGTGCTGAAGGATCGCGGCGTGGAGCCGGGCAAGGTGCTGCTCGGCGGCTTCGACCTGGTGCCCGAGGTGGTGCAGCAGATGCAGGCCGGCTATGTACAGGTGCAAGTTGACCAGCAGCCCTACATGCAAGGCTTCATGCCGATGATGGAGGTCTATCTCGCCGACAAGATCGGTCTGGCGCCCGCCGATATCGACACCGGTCAGGGAATCGTCACGCCGGCCGAGGCCGACAGCATCATGACCCTGTCCGCCCAGGGCCTGCGGTAGCGGGCGGCGCAAGATGACGGACCAGACCGAGGACGGCGGTGCCGCAGCGCCCGCCGCCCTCGCACCAAAGGGCAATACGGTGAAACGTCTCCTCAAGATTTCGATGGAGAAGCCTGAACTGGCAGCGCTCGTGCTGCTGGTCGTGCTGATCGTCGTTTTTCAGATACGCTCCGACGGAGTGTTTCTCAGCCCCGACAATCTGCGCGGCATTCTCGGCATCCTGCCGGAGATCGGGCTAATGGTCGTCGGCGTGACCGTGCTGATGATCTGCGGCGAATTCGACCTGTCAGTTGGATCGGTTTTCGCGCTGATGCCGATGGTCATGGCAGTGCTGCTGGCAGACGGCATGCCATTCGCCATCGCCTTCACCGCCGGACTTGCGGCCTGCGCGGCCATCGGATTCATCAACGGCTATCTGACCATCCGCTTTGCCATTCCAAGCTTCATCACGACGCTCGGCATGCTGTTCATCGCGCGCTCGCTCACCATCGTCATTTCCGGTGGCTTCCCGCCCCTGTTGCCGACCGATCTGCCGAACTGGCTGTTCACGGTCTTCGTCGGCCCGGGCAACCTGTTCCGCATGTCGTTCCTGTGGTTCGTCGGCATTGCGATCCTCGCATCGCTGATGATGAGCCGCACCAATTTCGGCAACTGGGTGCGGGCGACCGGTGGCTTCCTGCCGGCCGCTCAGGCCATGGGCATCCCGACGGCACGGGTCAAGATCGCCTGTTTCATGCTGTGCTCGATGCTGGCGGGTTTTGCCGGCATGATCCAGGTTCTGCGCCTCGGTTCGCCGCTGCCGTCGATCGGCGAGGGCTGGGAGTTGCAGGCCGTTGCCGCCGCGGTCATCGGCGGTACGGCGCTCACCGGCGGCGTCGGTGCGGTGGTTGGCGGCGTCATCGGCGCAATCCTGATCCGGGTCATCGACAATGGACTGGTGCTCAGCAAGGTTGACGCCAACTGGTTCAAGTTCGCCATCGGCTCTTTGACGATCTTCGCCGTCATCGTCAATGCCTGGCTGCGCAAACGCGCCAAGGCCATCAAGGTGGAGACGTGACGATGGCCGGACCAATCATCGCGGTGCGCGATCTGCACAAATGGTATTCGGGCGTCCACGCTCTGAAGGGCGTGTCGCTGGACTTTGCTCCGAACGAAACGGTCGGACTGGTCGGCGACAACGGCGCCGGCAAGTCGACACTGATCAACATCCTGTCGGGCGCCCAGACGGCAAGCGACGGCGAGATTTCCATGGACGGCCGGCCGGTCAACATCCGCACGCCGCGCGACGCCATGGATCTGGGGATCGAGACGATCTACCAGTACAACTCCATGGTTCCGACCATGAGCATCGCACGCAACCTGTTCATCGGCCGCGAACCGATGAAGTATTCGCTGTTCGGGCTCGGCGTGATGGATCGCCGCCGAATGGCTGACGACAGCGTCAAGGCGATCGCCGACGTCGACCTGCACCTGCGCTCGCCCGACGCCCTGGTCGGGGAGCTCTCGGGCGGGCAGCGACAGGGCGTCGCCATCGCCCGGGCGATGCACTTCAAATCGCGTGTCCTGATCCTTGATGAGCCCACCAACCACCTGGCCGTCAAGGAGACCAACAAGGTGATCGGCTTCGTGCGCGGCCTGAAAGACCTCGGTATCACCGGCATCTTCATCAGTCACAACATCCACCATGTGTTCGAGTGCTGCGACCGGATCGTGGCCATGGCGCGTGGCGAGGTGGTTTTGGACGAACGGGCCGACGAGACCTCGATGGATGCAGTTCTTGACGTACTTTGACGGAGGATGACATGGGCAATCTGGCCGGCAAAACCGTGCTTTTGACAGGCGGGCTTGGCACTCTCGGCCGGGCGCAGGCAACGAAACTCTCCGGCGAAGGTGCCCGGGTCATGGTGCTCGACCGTCCGGAAAGCGAGGACGCTACCGCCCGTGTGGCCGCGCTCGGCGACGGTGTCGAATTCTTCGGCTGCGATCTCAACCGCCTGGCCGAGGCCGAAGCGGCGGTTGCCGGAAAGGCCGAAGCCATGGGTGGCGTCGACATCCTCATCAACAATGCGGCGCTGATCATCAACAAGCCGCACGAGGATTTCTCTCTGGAGGAATACGAGGACCAGATCCGCGTCAATTCTTCCGCCGCCTTCGCGCTGACCCGAGCGTGCTCGCCGGCGATGAAGCAGCGCCGATACGGCAAGATCGTCAATTTCACCTCGGTGACGCTGACCGGCCAGTGGGACGGCTACGTGCCTTACGTCACCTCCAAGGGCGCCATGCTGGGGCTGACCAAATCGCTGGCGCGCGAACTCGGCCCACACGGCATCACCGTCAACGCGGTCGCGCCGGGTGCCGTCGTGTCGGAGGCTGAGGAACGAGTCTTCGGCGACCGGCTGCAGGAATACAATGACTGGGTGCTCGACCGGCAATGTCTGAAGTCGCGCATCCAACCGGAAAACGTTGCGGACCTGGTTCATTTCCTCGTCTCGCCGGCATCCGACATGATCACCGGCCAGAACTTCGCCATTGACGGCGGCTGGTGATGACCGAAACGGTCGAGCTCGTTCGTGAACCGGCTCGCCTTGTCCTTGCGTCGTCACTCGGCGGCGGTATCGCCCATCTCGAGGTTGGCGGCCGACCGGTGCTGCGGCCCTGGTCCGGCGACCGTGACAATCCGTTCTCGCTGGCGTCGAACATTCTGGTGCCGTTTTCCAACCGCATTTCCGGCGGCGGATTTGCCTGGGACGGGGAGCGACACGCCATCGAGGCCAACCTGCCGGGCGAGCTCCTGCCGATCCACGGCGACGGGTTTCAACGGCAATGGACCGTTGCCGAGCGCAACGACGATGCCGTCTGCCTTGAGCTGTCGTACGGCGCCATCGGCCCGTTTCGCTACGCTGCCCGGCAGACATTTCAACTGTCGGCTAGCGGCCTGTTGGTCGAGCTCGACGTCACCAACAGAGGCAGCACTGCCCTGCCCTTCGGCTGCGGCTTCCATCCATGGTTTCCGCGCACCTCCGCCACCCGTCTGCAATTCTCCGCAAGCGGTCTCTGGCAGGAAGATTCCAACCATCTCCCGAGCGGCCACATTCGGTTGGACGATGCTCCGGACTGGTCATTTGCCGCACTGCGGCCTTTGCCGGAGCATTGGATCAACAACGGCTATTCCGGTTGGAACGGCACTGCAAGGATTGAGCAGGGGCCGGAGTTCACGTCAGTCGATGTCTCGGCGTCCGACAATCTGTCGACCGTAATCGTCTTTTCGCCCGAACAGTCGGCAGATTTTTTCTGCTTCGAGCCGGTATCTCACCCGGTCGATGCCTTCAATCTGCCAGGCCGGCCCGGGCTGACGATCCTGAATGACGGTGAAAGTCTCCGCGCCTGGATGCGCTTTGCCTGGTAAGCAGTCTTTTCCACCTACCTGCTGGTCAGTGACAGCAAATCAGCCGACTATAAAGCATCAGTCTGTCCAGGTCGGAACCCGCCATTATGAACGATGAATGCCTGTTTCGGGCAACAACGCCCGTGTTTCTTCACTACGTCGGCAGGATCGACGCGATTGTGTCGGGGCTGGACGAACCCTTGTTGGCGGAACAGTTGGTGCCGACCACGTTTTGCGCCGGCGAGCATTTGTCCATCGCGCAGGGATTTGCCCTGCGAACCGTCTTTCCGCTGATCGGCCGAGACATCCCGGTTCTGTCGACGGAGGACACGGACGCTGTCGGTTTGCGTCGACGTGGCAATGAGGTGCACACGTTGCTGAGCGGACTGACCGTCAGAGATTTCGATGGAGCTGCCGGTCGCCGAATCAGGCACACGGCGGGCATGGCAGACCTCGAACAGGACGCGGCGGAATTCGCGACGCTTTACGGACTGCCCAACTTCTTCTTTCACCTCACCATGGGCTATGCGACCTTGCGGCAGGGCGGCGTCGAGATCGGCAAGGCCGACTTCGACGCACACCATTCCTATCCGCGCGATTTTCGGTTCGACTAGTGTGGTGGATTTGAAGTTCCTATAATTATTGCGGCGACCTCCGGTAGGAACTTCAAATCCATAAACCACACTAGAATCATAATCTTGCTTGTGTCCTGATGAATCTGAAGTTCGTTCGGAGCTTGCTGTGCGATGTGACGAACTTCAGATTCAGGACACTAGTTTACCCGTGCGCTTCTCGCGCGGGCTTCATCAGCGGTATGGTGAAGAGCGCCAGAAAGCCGACATTGAAAAGCACGTTCATCGGAGCGCCGGCAAGAACAGAGCCGATGCTGTCGATGACGAACCAGGTGAACACGCCGGTCAGGATCATCGACCGCGCCAGCGCCGGTTCGCGCGGATAAAGCTGTCCGGCGATCATCCAGATCATTGCGCCCCAGCCGGCGAGCACGCCACTCGATATGGCTATGGGGGGGTCTTGCATTCTGCACAAGCGATTTTCAGATGAATTTTTGGAAATGTCTTTGTATTTCAATTGGATAAGCGACGCACGCAACAATATTGCTTTGGCACAAGAATGCAGAAAATGCAGAAAAAGCGCGCATTCTTTGGCACAAATGAGAGGAAAATGCAAAAAAACGAGAGTGTTTTGGGGTGCATGCGATCCCTAAAAACAAGCATTTGAGGCTTCCCGGCGGTTCATTTGCCCGGGAAAAGGGAGTCCCACTTGTCGGGGCGAAGTGGGACCAAGCGGGTCCCACTTCTTTGGGGAGTCCCAGTTCGCGATTTTAGCAACAAAATCAGTTTCTTGCTCAATCTGTAATCGCGAAAGGTGCAGAAAGAAGTGGGACTCGATTTAAGGTTGCATTGCTCCCGTCGTCTGACTTTGCGAGGGGGTGAGGTATTCGCCTAATTCCCGACAAGCGTCCTGGCCGTCCATATCACCCGGCCGAGGACCTGCGCCGCGGCGGGCAAGGCGGCGGTCTTCGACGACGGATTGTCGCTCAGCATCAGCGCCTTGCCGTCGGCGTCCTCGCCGGCGCGCCTGATGATCAGGCCGTTGGGGGTCTGGACCAGGAAGACATCGCCCGCCCGGAAGTGCGTTTGCCTTCGGTCGATGAGGACCTTCGCGCCGTCTGCAAGCGTCGGTTCCATGCAATCGCCCCTGATCCCGATCACGGCGCAGTGCTGCGCATCGAGGCCGTGTTCGTCAAGCCATGCGCGGCGGAACCACACCCGCCCCGAAACCTCTTCGGAAAGGTCCATCGCCCCACTGCCGGCGACAGCGGCCAGTTCGGCCACGCCAACCGGCCGCGCCTCATGCGGGCCGGTTTCATCGCCCGCCAGCGCCGAGGCGTCCGCCATGCCTTCATATACCGCGAACTTCGCATCGGCCATCTCGGCCTTCAGTTCCGTTCGCAGCGCCTCCATCTGTGTCGTTATCGCCGCCGCAACATCGCTGCCGCCGCCCGCATCCTTCAGGCGTTCTTCGATCGTGCTTACGGCCTCCGCCATGCTGGCACCCCGTGGCAGGCCGAGCACGGCGATGATTTCCGGCGGTGCCTTGGCCGGCTTTGAGGCTGGTTCCCCTGGATCGGGCACATGCTCGAAGTGTTTGCTGCCCGGCTTGCCCTTGAACACCGCGACCACCGGGTGCACGCGCTCAATGTCGGCTGGAAAGCGTTTCTCCTCGACACTCCGCGGTTGGCCGGCCGGCCCGGTCCTCCAGTTGCGCAGGTGAAGCGTGCCGTCGTCGCCGATCGCCACAAGCCGCCGGATCGATGCCGCGCCGCTTGTATCGCGAATCCATATCCGGTCGCCCGGCACCGGTAGAACGGCGGGCGAGACCAGGCAAAGCCAGTTGCTCTCGATCCCCTCCGGCGCCATCGATGCACCCGTCGCCGTCACCCAGAAGGCGTCCTTGTCGCCCACCGCCTGCGGCAGGGGCAGGGTATGGGGCCGTGGCACGTCCTTGCCCCAGCCCCGGCCATCGCAGCGTTCAATGCCACGATGCGGGGCCTGCCTTGAACCGAGGATTGTCCAGTCCGGGGCAGTGTCCACGAAACCACCACCTTGCCGAGGCGGGCCGATGTAGAATTCGAGACCTAAACTACCAGCCAATGCTTCTATGGTGTCATGTGTAAGGTTGCGACATTGCATGACCCCGCGAATTGCACCGACATCCAATCCCAGGCGATTGGCCAAAGGACGCAGCCCTTCAGCGTCGACCCGGTCCGAGACAATTTCGCACAATGTATTTAGGGCAATTCGTGTCATGGATGACACGATACATGATTATGCTTGCCCTGTACGTGTATTATGTGACACATTTGTGTCATGAAATACACAGCTGGGGCTATAGCGTCCAATCAGGATATGTCTGGTCATCGCGAAATCGGCAAGGCTGACCGGACAATCCAGCACCGCGCCACCATCTTCGCGAATTCCCCGAAAATTGCCCTCGTCGAACTTGACTGTCCGGCGCACGCATTGGTCAGTGACGACTGTGCGCTCAGGGTCCCGGGTTTGCCGGCGGCGGATTATTCCGCCGGGCTTCTCGAGGCGTTTGAGCCCTTTCGCGATCCGCGCAAGACGGGAGTGTGCTGATGGCTGACCTGAATCGCGACATGGACTTGACCCTGCCGCCGCCGGCCGTCTCTGCCGCAGTCTCCACCAGTGCCTGCCATGCCTGGACGTGGGACGATCATGAATACAAGACGGCGGCGGAACTGGCCGCTCTTCGTCTGACGGGGCTGCCGACGACAAAGCGCCGCATCAACATCATGGCGCAGCACGAGGGCTGGCAAAGCCTTGGATCGAGGAAGGCGCGTATCCGCCAGGGTCGTGGCGGCGGCTGGGAATACCATGTCAGTTGCCTTCCCGAAGCCGCGCAGGACGACTACCGTCGCATGCGGCAGGCGGAAAGTGCCGAACCGCCGTCTGCCGACCCTGCCGACAAGCAACCTGCGACCGGCAGACCGACGGCCAAGAGGTCCGCCACGGCGCTCAGCGCCCGCCAGCGCCGCGTCATGGAGGCCCGTGCGGCGGTCCTGCGCGAGGTCGACCGGCGCGTCTTTGCGGGCAATGTCAGCCGCCGCAAGGCCATCCTGGCGCTGGTCGAGGATGTCGCCTGGGACCTGCACTGCGTCGAGCAGGGCCGCTCAGACCAGTGTGTACTGACCCCGGAACTGCTTAAGGCGGCCTGCGATGCCAATGATCGCGGCGAGGGTCTGTCCCTGCGCGGCGTCTACAACTGGCTGCAAGCCTATGAAGCCGACGGTGCCGTTGCGCTTGCCCCGGCGGCAACGCGCCAAAGGCGGGACCAACCGGAGTGGCTGAACGGCTTCCTGCGCTTCTATTGCACGCCGGCGAAGATCTCCATCGGCCATGCGCTGGAAAAATACGCCGCCTCGCTGCCGCCGGACGCCGCCGTTCCGAGCTACGACCAGGCGAAACGGGCGCTCAAGGCGCTTCAGGGCACGGCGCGCTTTCTCGACGCCCACAGGGGCCGCGAGGGCCGGCTGGCGCTGAAGGCGCGGCTCGGCTTCGTCACGAGGACGCTGGACGGCCTCGATCCGACGACCATCTACACCGCCGACGGCAAGACCTTCGATGCGCTGGTCGAACATCCGGTCCACCATCGCCCGTTCCGGCCCGAGATCACCACGGTGCTCGACGTGGTGACGCGCAAGATCGTCGGTTGGAGCGTCGGATTGGCCGAAAACACCGTCGTCGTCGCCGAGGCGCTGCGCCGCGCCTGCGAGAGCCACGGCATTCCGGCGATCTTCTACAGCGACCGGGGTCCGGGCTATCGCAACCGGCAGATCGACCACGCCACGCTGGGCCTGTGCGCGCGCCTCGGCATCACCACCACCCATTCGCTTCCCTGTAATGCGCAGGCGCGCGGCCTGATCGAGCGGGTGGGTGGCACGGTCTGGAACCGGCTGGCGAAGGACCTGCCCACTTATATGGGCGAAGACATGGACCGCGAGGCGCGGCGGCTGGTCGACCGCAGGATAGACAAGGAAATCCGGGAACTCGGTGCGTCGCCGACACTGCCGACCTTTGCCGAATTCAAGGATGCGGCGGAGGCTGCGATTGCCGCCTACAATGACAGGGTGCACCGCAGTCTGCGGGTGTTCAACCCGCTCACCCGGCGTCATCGCAAGGCGACGCCGAACGAGGTCTGGGCGGAGTTCGGCAGGCGCGGCTTCGAGCCGGTGCCCCTTGCAGCGCACGAGGCCGATGACCTGTTTCGCCCGGTCGAGCGTCGCAAGGTGCATCGCGGCCAGGTCTCATTCAACACCAATCACTATTTCGATGAGCGCCTGGAGCCCTTTCACGGCATGGAGGTGCTCGTCGGCTACGACATTTTCGACGCCTCGAAGGTTTGGGTGCGCAGGCTGGAGCATGAGAAAGGCGCGCCCGTCGCCGGTGCGCTGATCTGCGTCGCCTCATTCTTCAACAACAAGCACGCCTATGTGCCGAAGACCATGCGCGACAGCGCCGTGGAGCGGCGCGCGAAGGGTCGGCTCACGCGCATCGAGGCGCATCGGCGCGAAGCCATCGAAGAGGCCAGTCCGGTGCTCTCGATTGAACACAGGCCGAGCCTGCCGGTGGCGTTTCCGGCACAGTCGGATCGGCCTGCCGAGACCGCGACACCGCAGGCCGGGAACCGGCAGGAACAGATTGCAAACCCTGCCGATGTGGATCCGAAGCGGGCAAGGAAACGGGTGCCCGCCGATCAATACGAACTGGCCGATCATTGTATTGCTCATCCCGGCGACATGACGCCGAACCAGCGGCGTTTGCTGGTGCAACTCTTCAATTCGCAGTCGGCAAGGGAACTCTTTGAGCTGAAAGGCGGCAGTCTCGAAGACCTGAAGACCCTGCTGGCCGCCACCGCTTCCGGTTCATCCAAACGCCAACCGAACGAAAGGGAAAATTCACCATGAGACCGACCTTCGTCAAGACCGAAAACTACCGGCGCTTCATGGGCGCGCTTCAAGCCCTGGAGGCGCGCGGAGCGTCGGAATGCTGCCTGGTCGTGGTCGACGGCCCGCCGGGCCTCGGCAAGACAACGATCCTGAGCCGCTGGGCCGCCGACAATGCTTGCGTCTATCTGCGGGCCAAGGTGGAATGGTCGCCCTACTGGATGCTGGGCGAACTTCTGAAGGCAATGCGCATTGATCCCCCGCACGGTTACGAGAAGCGCTTCGGCGCGGCTTTGCAGGCGCTGGGCGAGCGGGCGCAGGGTGCCGACCTCGCCAACCGCGACTTTGCCGTGGTCATCGACGAGGCCGACCATATCAGCGCCAGGGGCAAGCTGGTCGACACGGTGCGTGATCTGTCGGACGTCTGCGAGGTCCCGTTCATCCTGGTCGGCATGGGCCGCATCCGCGACAATCTGAAGCGCTTTCCCCAGACCATGAGCCGCATCTGCCGCCATGTGCGCTTCGAGCCCTCGGACCGGGCCGACGTGCAGCGCTTCCTGGACGAACAGTGCGAGGTGAAGGTTGCGGCCGACCTTGCGGGGTTCGTGGCGAAGGTAACCGGCGGCTTCAACCGGGAAGTCCGCGAGGCGATCGTGGCAATCGAGCGTTTCGGCTTCCGCGCCGCGCCGGGCGAAGACGGCCTGACCATGGCCGACATGTCTGGAGAGCTTCTGGTCAATGACCGGCGCACCGGTCAGGCCGTTCATGTGCCGCAGGCGCACTGATGGCGGTTACAACCCACCACCGGCGGCTTCGCCGTCTTCCTGGTACGGCGTCGCTGCACTTGCCTCAGACGCGGGTGCTTCATGCCCTGTCGCCCGGTGCCTGCAAGACGCTGCCGGGGCTGAGTGACGCGCTGGGCCTTACACACAGGCAGGTGACCAATGCGGCCGCGGCGCTCATCGGCAAGGGTCTGGTCGAACGCATCGATATCGGGCGCTACAGGCTCACGGAAAACGGTGAACGTGCCGTCGCGGCCGGTGTCGTGATCACTTCAGGGCCCAACGCGCCCTTTGAGGCTGTGCGCCGCCCGATGGTTGACACCCTGCGCCAGCGCGCCTGGACGGCGATGCGTATCCAGCGCGGTTTCACCATCAACGACCTGCTGGTGGCCAGCGCGGTCGGGGCGGAACGCAACGCCGTGAGCAACCTGCAGCGCTATCTCGCCGCCCTTTCCACGGCTGGTGTCGTGCGGCGCATGAAGCGGCGCGTTGCCGGAACGCGCCTCGGTTCCAGCGGTTTCCTGAAATATCAGTTACTCATGGACCTTGGCGAAATCGCGCCCGTGGTGCGTTCGGCCAGGCGCGTGCTGCACGACCACAATTCGGGACTGGAACTGGCGCTGGACGCAACAACACGGCGATTTTTGGGCCATTAGGAAACGATAGCGGTGTTATCGGCTTGCTCCTGGGCCCGTGTTGCAGCGCAAGAAGCTACATTTTGCATCTCCGGATCAAAGGCTGTTCGTTTGTGACAGCACTCATTCACCGCTCCTCACGATGCCGTTTTTTCAGTGCTTCGATGCCCTCGATAAGCTGTTGCTTGCGGTGATGATCCCACGATCCCACTCTCGTCCTCTTGGTTCCATCCATGGATCTCGCGATCGTTGATTGAGAGCAATGCGGTTCGCTGAACCCATGCGTTCGTGCAGGTGGCCGGCTTCATTGGAATGCGCAGATTGAGTATCGGGACGAGGCCGAGTCGAAGGGTGGCGCGGCCTACAGCTACAGTTACAGTCAGTTTTGCACCTTGTTCAAGGAGCAACGTGGTCGCCAGCGCCAGGTGCGCTGTGCCGACGCTGAACACGCGCGGCGGTTCTGCCTGATGATGGGCCAACCGCCGCGTGCGACCGCTTCTTGAAAACCGAGAAGGGCTCGCTTACGCTCGCAGCGGGCTGAACAGAGCCAGCCTGCCAGTATCAACAGATTGGAGAAAACACCCACGCATCAGTTCCGGGAGAAACAGTGCGCATTCCAATGAAACCGGCCACTGATTCCGATCAATATCCGGCCACCCATTCCGATTTCATCCCGGGCGGCATTCCGATTTGATGCCGGCCACTTTGTGAAGATCCCTGGGTCGTTGTTGCTATTTGTTTCAAGATGGTTTCGCAGTCAAGTTTCGGTGTGCTTTTCTCCTCTGATTGAGTTTCCGATATAGGTCTTCGGCTTGTCATCAAGCACGGCGCAGGCCGTCCCGGTAGTCCAAAGGAGGGACCCGCGCGCGCCGCGAAGAGACCGCCACTGGTTGATCGCAGCGGCGCGCGTGGGAGGTTCCTGTGGACCCACCGGGGCGGGCGTGAGGTTCGTTCCGATCATGCTGATTGCTCCGTCTCACTTTGCGCGGCAGACGCTTCAGCGTTCAGGGGCCGTTGTTTTCGCATGCTCTCGCCGGACAGTTCGATGCGGTAGGCGTTGTGAACCAGTCTGTCGAGGATGGCATCAGCGATCGTTGGATTCCCGATAATTTCATACCATCGATCTACCGGCACCTGGCTGGTCACGATGGTCGAGCGGTGCTCGTAACGATCCTCGATGATTTCGAGCAGATCGCGACGCTGATCGTCATCGAGCTTTTCGGGCCCCCAATCATCGAGAATGAACAGATCGGTCCTCGCCAATTTCTTCAGTTCCCTGGCGTATCGCCCATCGGCCTTTGCCAGGGAGAGCGTTGCGAAGAGCCGGGGCGCACGATGATAGGCGACGGACAGGTTCTCCCGACAAGCCTTGTATCCGAGGGCGCAGGCCAGCCAACTCTTTCCGACGCCGGCCGGGCCTGTCAGCAACAGCCCGTGACGCTGGCGAATCCAGTCGCAGGTGGCGAGCTTGAGGAAGAGCGTGCGGTCGAGCCCTCGCTCGGCGCGGAAATCGACATCTTCGACCTGCGCGTCATGACGCAGCTTGGCGGCACGAGCGCGCGCCTCGAACCGTTTCTGCTGGCGCAGTGTCGCTTCCTGCTCGAGAAGGATGGCAAGCCATTCGCCATGGTCAAGGCTGCTGGCTTCCGGTTGGGCGGCGAGGTCCTGGAAGCCTTTAGCCATGCCGTGAAAGCCGAGTTCATTCAGCATGTCGAG
Source organism: Trididemnum miniatum (assembly GCA_964006365.1). Lineage (NCBI taxonomy): Eukaryota > Metazoa > Chordata > Ascidiacea > Aplousobranchia > Didemnidae > Trididemnum > Trididemnum miniatum. The sequence goes on along the minus strand of CAXFYD010000061.1, from coordinate 44,453 downwards.
TGTGGGATGTTTCAGCATGTTTTTGCCTTTCAGTGGAAATAACCGGAACCACGCACATTGGCGTGATCCTTGATGGACCCGGCCCCGGTGGTGGTTGGGCGCGGGGTTTTGTAATTGGCGATGAGGGCTTTGATGCTCTTGCAGGTCAGGCCGCCGATTTCGACGGCGCGCGCCGAGACCGCTTCGGCTCGTTCATTGCTGAGTTCGCGATAAAGACGCAGCACGCCCAGGCAGGTTCGAAAGCTCTGTTCGGGATGCTGTCGGCTCGCCAGGATGGCGACAATCAACCCTTCGGTCTGCGGACCGATGGATGCGCCCCATTTACGGAACCGTTCCGGGGTCCACTCGGCGTACTTGCGATGGGAACTGGGCATATGGTCGGGGTTTGTCCCGTAGCGGCGACCACCATACCGACGCTGATGGACGGCAATGCGTTTGCCGCGGTGGAATATTTCGATCATCTTCTGCGTCGCACGGATATCAACCTGTTGGCGGATGAGGCTGTGCGGCACGGAATAGAAGAAGGTCTTGAACTCGACATGGTAGTCAGTGGCCACACGGGCCAGACGCCATTCGGCGAATTCGTAATCCTCGGCTGGCAGGCTTGCCAGCGCCGGAGCTTCGACCGTTTCGAAGAGATGGCGGCGGCTGACGCCGAGGCGGCGTATGACGTGGTTGTTGATACGCTCGACCGCCTCTTTGATCGCAGCGTTGGCTTCGGCCAGCGAGAAGAAGGTCACGTTGCGCAGACGCCCGAGAATGCAACTCTGGGCGAAGCGGACTCCGTTCTCTACGACGGCCTTGTCCTTTGGGCGCCGGGGCCTGGTCGGCAGCACTCCCACGCCGTAATGGGAGGCCATCTTGCCGTAACTGCGGTTGATCTCCGGATCGTAGAACGAGGCGCGGCTGACGCCGCTTTTGAGGTTGTCGGGGACGATCAGGCGTACAACGCCACCAAAGAAACGAAACATGCGCACGTGGGAACCGATCCAGTCCGGCAGCGTCTGCGTCCATGTCGCCTCCGCGTAGGTGTAACCGGATGCGCCGAGAACCGCCACGAAGATTTCTGCCTCACGGATCTCGCCTGTCGACGGATCGACGATGGCGATCTTCTTGCCCGAGTAGTCGACGAAAACCTTGTCGCCGGCGATATGTTCCTGGCGCATCGACGGCGAAAGACGCCGCTCGAAACTGCGATACAGTTCACAGAAACGGCTGTAGCCGTAACCGTCGGGGTGAACCGCCCGGTACTCCTCCCACAGAATGAGCAGCGTGACGCCGGGCTTCTTGAGCTCTGGTGCCAGTTGCGCCCAGTTTGGCTCCGGTCGAAGCCGACGGCCTCGATTGATGCCGAGTCGACCGGATCGGGAAAACAGTTTGTTCTCCAGCGCGTCGTCCGTGAGGTCACCCGCCAACGGCCAACTCAATCCCGCAGCCGCCGCGCGCTTCAAATTGTCCTGGACAGTGGTGCGCGCTATTCCCAGCCTGTGCGCTATCTCTCGGGTGCTCGTTCCGTCTCCCGCAAGACGCAACATGTGTCGTAATTGTCTCATAGTCAGCTTTCTCTTTGTAGGCATCAAACGTTCCTTCTCGAAAAGGAACGGCGTGCCCAAGGGGCTGACCCGAGGCGATCTTCATCTGTGTAAAAGTGGCCGGATAATAATCGGAATGGTGGCCGGCTTCAGTTCGGAATGGTGGCCGGCTTCAAATCGGAATGCCTGGCCGGTTTCAATCGGAATCTGCAATGTGGCAGTAGCGGCGTTTCTGGGAACAGCTGGACGCCTCTGGAAACTGGCGTGTTTTACGCTGATGTGATTCAGTTGCGGCATTGATTTGCCCGAGGGGTTTTTATGCAGGGCCAGAACGGGTTCTGGGATTTTGAGGATCGTTTGTAGGAACTCTCAGCTAAGGGTGGTCCACTTGAGCGATTGGCTGCGACGGTTGATTTCGAGATGTTTCGTCCGCTGACCTGAGACCCATTTCCTCCTCCAATTTGCGGTAGAGTCCGTCCCACGAAGGAGACGGACAGAATGAAGAGATCACGTTTTAACGAAGAGCAGATCATCGCGATCCTGAAGCAACCGGAGAGCGGTATGGCGACGGCAGATGTGTGCCGTGGACACGGGATCAGCTCAGCAACATTCTACAAATGAAAAGCGAAGAATGGCGGTCTCGAAGTGTCGGATGCCCGGAAGCTGAAGGCGCTTGAGGACGAGAGCGCGAAGCTGAAGAAGCTGTTGGCCGAACAGATGCCGGACAATGCGATGTTGAAGGATGTCGCTTCGCGAAAGTGGTGACGCCCGGCGCAAAGCGAGAAGCTGTGGCTCAAGTGTGCAGAGAACACGAGATAAGCCAGCGATGGGCGTGCTCTGTTCTGGGCGTAAATCGGTCGAGCGTGCGGTATCAAAGCGCTCGCCCGGATGATGCTGACCTGCGCAATGCGATGAACGCCGTTGGCGATTGCGCGTCGGTGCTTTGGCTATCGACGAGTGCATGTGATGCTATAACGGCAGGGATGGCAGGTGAAACAGAAGAAGCTAAGGCGGCTCTATCGCGAAGAGAAGTTGCAGGTGAGAAAGCGCGGCGGTCGCAAACGAGCGCTCGGGATGCGCAGGCCGATGTTGGTGCCAGAGAAGCCCAACGAACGCTGGAGTTTGGATTTCGTTTCAGATGCCTTTACAGACCGGCGGGTCAAGTCCGTAAAGTGCTGGATAATTTTTCTGGATGCTGCTCCTCTGAGGTGGTTTTGACGAGGTCGGTTTGCGCCTCGTATTCTGCGTCCAGTTCAGCTCTGACGGCTGTCATCTGGCGACTTTCGAATTCGGTGATCTTTATTGCCTTCCAGCGGTCGGCGGCGCGTGTCATGGCAGCAAACATCAGTTTGAGAACTGGCTTTTCGCCCCAGGTGTTGGGGATGATCTTCATGCGACGACGCTCTTCGACAAAAAGCCGCTCCAGCAGATTCGTCGTCCGGATCGCTCGGCGGTGGGTAACCGGCATTCTCAGATGGGCGATGCAGGCCTCGAAATCGTCCAGGAAACATGCGACGGCGCTTGGGTAGTCGGCTTCGAAGTCGGCCCTGATGCCATCGGCCAGGTCGCGGGCGATGGCTCGGCTCGGTGCCTGGTAGGCTGCGCGTGCACGTTCCTTGAAATCGGGCCATACATCCTGCGGCACCTTGATTGCCAGATTGCGCATGCGATGGGCCAAGCAACGCTGGCGGGCGGATTTGGGGAAGCATATTTCGATAGCCTTGACGATGCCCGGCGCCCCGTCCGAGGCGATCTGCAGTGGATCGCCAAGACCGCGGCCGCGCATATCCTGGAAGAACGCCGAAACCGTTTCGCTATCTTCCTTCGATCCGGCCATGAGATGTAGCAAAACCTTCCTGCCGTCCTGTGCAAACCCCCAGGCAGCAAGCACCGGCTCGCGTTTTTGGCCCGGCCTGATGCGCTCGGCAATGCCATCGACGAACAGATAGGCAATATCATACGCGCTCAGATCTCGGGTGGAGAACTCCTGGTAGTCGGCCCACAACCGCTCACCAATCTCCGAGATCGCCGTTCTCGATAGCAGGAGCCGACCCGTTTCGTCCTTGAAGGCGTCCTCGATGTCACGCACGGAAAGGCCGCGCGCCAGCATCTCGACCGCGAGGTCATCCAGTGCTTCCGTGTGGCCCTTCAGATGATCACGCAGCTCCGAACGAAACTGATGGTGTGGATGCCCCCTCAGAAAGGCATCATAATGTGCCAGGGCGACGTTGCTCTAACGTCGCAGAAATAACGGGAGCACCCACATGAACGAAGTTAACATCATCGGTATCGATCTTGCCAAGAATAGTTTTCAACTCCACGGATCTCACGCCGACGGCTCAGTCGCCTTTCGCAAAAAACTGGGCCGGAACCGGCTCATGACCTTTCTGGCCGAGCAGCCGCACTGTATCGTCGCAATGGAGGCCTGCGCTACCGCCCACAGCTGGGGCCGTGAGATCTCGGACTTGGGTCATGTCGTCAAACTGATTCCGCCGCAGTACGTCAAGCCTTACGTCAAGCGCCAGAAAAATGATGCAACTGATGCTGAAGCGATCGCGGAGGCCGCATCTCGGCCGACCATGCGTTTCGTCGAGATCAAGAGTTCCGAACAGCAGGCCCGGGCGATGGTGTTCCGGACCCGGCAGCTGTTTGTCCGCCAGCGCACCCAGACGATCAATGCACTGCGGGGCCATCTCGCCGAACACGGCGTGATTGCACCGAAGAGCAAGGCTGGCATCAAGAAACTGGCCGCCATCATTGAAGATGAAAACGTGCATCTGGACGATCTTGTCCGCAGTATGGGTCGGGTTTATCTCGAACAGATCGAGTTGCTGGCCAGACGCATTTCATCTCTGACATTACAGCTTAACCGTGAAGCCAAAGCCTCGGACACAGTGCGCCAACTGCGGACCATACCAGGCGTCGGGCTCATGACGGCGTCAGCCATTGATGCTTTTGCCCCTGATATGGCCAGTTTTCGACGAGGGCGGGACTTCGCTGCCTGGATCGGCCTCGTACCCAAGCAGCACTCGACGGGTGGCAAGGAAAGTCTCGGCAAGGTTTCCAAGAAAGGGCAAAAGGACATCCGGAGTCTGCTGATTACCGGCGCGATGTCGGTCGTGAACGCGGCAATACGCTTCGGGGTTAAGGACGGCACTTGGCTTGCCCGAATGTTGGCGCGCAAGCCGATGATGCTGGTGGCGATCGCCCTGGCCAATCGGATGGCGCGGGCGATATGGGCCATGAAGATAAGCGGCCAGAATTACCGCCAGCCGGTGGCAAACGTCCAGCGCTGATCGCGTTGCGTTTCAAACCGGTCTGTCGGGTGTGTGAAGGTTGAAGGAACAGCATATGGGAGATTGATCGGAAACGATCCGGAACGGGAAAACCATTAACTGAGCACGAGCATTAAGCCCTTGTAACTGATCTGGACCCGATCCGCGCATCACCATACCGGCCCCGCGGCAGGTATCATCGCCGCAAATGAGAGGCCTTATACATGACCGCACCCGATCACACGCCAGACGCCGTTCAAAAAACTCTTGCACACACGGGGGCATCCATACATGCTCGGTTGTGCCGGCAACTTGGGGTGCTGAGTATTCGATCACGCCCTCCGCCGTCTTCAGCTTGCCGCGCCGAACGCCGTTGCGGTAACCACCGTTCGGATCGGCACCATGTTCATAGTAGTCCCGACCGAGAGCGTCCTTGACCTCTGCCTCAAGGCCTTCTTCGACAATCAGCCTGGTTGCCAGTTTCACAAGCTCGCTCTTGGCGTCGTCAACGCGCAAACGTCCGTTGATAAGCTCATTCAAGGTCTCACGTGTCCGTTCGGATCCGGGTAGTCTGGTCGTCATGGAGGTGCATCTCCTGTTGTGGGTCAGCTCACAGGCTGAACCCGGTTGAAGAATCACCTCAGAGAATACAACTCCTGCAAATTCCCAGCAATTTTAGGACTTCACCAGACCGGCGCAGGTTCCGTGTCCTAAAAGCAGGTTGCTTTTGATTTGAATCGATAGGGATTGAACGAACCCGCTTCGCGGGATTGGAGCAAGTATCTGGCTTGATTGGCCTCCTGGTGGAAGGATTTGAGTGTTGCGGCTCAACCTTCCACAGGAGACCAAGTCATGACCGATAACACTTCACAAGTGAGCCCGTTGCGGCGCCGCATGATCGAAGACATGACGGTGCGCAAGGGTGTGATTCCCATATGGCGTCGTTTTTGTGCGGCGAATTCCATTCTGCAAATCATGCTGCGAGCGCATCTTGCGCGACCACTGTTTGGTTGTCATTTGCGCATTTTGGTGGCTTCCATCGGTCGTCGCGGTTCAGGCGCGGTGCCATGGCGATCCATGCTTTATCGAAGCGTCCGGATTTGAGCAGGGCGCGGAAGGTCAAAACCCCTTGGCCGCCTTCGCGCCCCCAGCGCTGCCCAGAACGCTTCATCCGGCTTGTCACCAGGACCTTGTTCGCCGCCTCCACCGCGCCCGATCCGATTGCGAATCCCGCGCTGGCAGCTTCCGCATAGTTCATGCGGCTGCGGTTATTGCGGAAGTAGCCCAATTCCGCTCGGATTTCGTCGGCCTTTTCCCCTTTCCGCAACTGGTAGCGCAAGGCGTCAATCACCTTGCTGGCACCATTGGGATCGTGGCGCAGCACATGCCGCCATTTCTCGAACCAGGCCTTTGCCGCAGCCGTGCCTTTGCCAAACGCGGCATCGGCGGCAGCGCTCAAATGCTGAGCCGCGTGCCAGAAGTCGACCAGGATCACGTCGGGTTGCAGCGATTCCAGAAACGTCCAGTTGTCCTTCGCGCCGTCTGCAACGACCGCAAGCTTCAGGTCCGGTTTGCGCCCGATCCAGTAGGAAACCTCAGCTTTCAACTGCGACTTGAGGTTCTTCTTGCCAGCCTCTGGAAAACGTCCGAAGTACCGGCTTTCCAGCATATTGCCCTCGTTATCAACCAAGGCTACGACGCCGCATGAAGCCTCGCGCCAGCCTGCCTCGGTGGTTTTGCCATCCGCCGTTTCGGCCTTCATGTGCACCATGACCCCGTCGAGGGAAGCAAGCACCGACACGGCCGCATCAGGCAGGTCTTCCTGGGCCCGCAGTTCCGCCAGCAATTCGTCGGAACACTCGTCCATGCAGTTTCCTGCCTCCCCGGAAAGTCTTACCAGAGAGGCCACCGAGGGCCCTTCGCCGCACAGCCTCGCCCAGATGTCCTGGCTCTCGCGGGCTGTCAGACTGCTCATCAGGGACATTGAAAGGCCCGCCGCCGCAGGCGTCAGTCCACCATCTGTCAGCCCCAGCAAGCTCTCCGCAGGAACCAGCGCAGCGCCGCCGCCCGAGGGACGATAACGTGACCGGCCAAAGGTGACCGGCCCGAACGTTGTCATCGCCCGGCCCGGCGTGGTCTCAGCCTTGCGATAGGTTGTGCCGTCTATTTCCAGAGACTGTCCTTGGTCGTCAAGCATCTCGAATGCCTCCGTCAGGCCCGAACGAGCAATACCCAAGATCATTTCTTGATAGGCTTTTTCGGCTGATAGCGGGTCGGCTCGGAACATTTCGGCGAGATACTCCGCCACGCCCAGTTCGTGGGCATGCAAAGCCAGAAGCTTGCCAAAATCCGCGAGGTTTTTCTGCGCCGGGCTGTCGGCAGCATCCTTTTCGTTGATGTTGGCAATGGCTGTTCCCGGCTGTAGGCTGTGCATCGGAGCGTTCCTTTTTTGTGCGCCTCCCTCGTGAGGGGAATTGGAGAAATTGCACATTGAAGGGGCGCTCCGCCACACCAGACCGCACCCAGTCCTGCAGTGAAAATGGAAAAATCGCGGCCCACGCGCCGATTTTTCGCGAAATCGGCCAAATTCGCTGCCCACTTCAGATTCGGCTCCAAAAATAACAAGTGATTACAGGCCACTAGAAAAACTGCCTTCCGCCATACAGAAATCACTCCCGTGCGCAATCTGTCGCCGGCCACGCAGCGATCCTACATCCATGCGGTCAAGAAGTTCAGCCGGTACTTTAACCGGTCGCCGGATCGTCTGGGTCTTGAGGATGTTCACGCCTTCCAGGTGCATCTTGTATCGAAGGGCATTTCCTGGCCGGCATTGAACCAGACGGTTTGCGCGTTGCGGTTTTTCTACGGTGTCACACTTGGCAGCGCCGATATCCCCGAGCGGATTGCCTATGCCCGCAAGCCAAGGAAGCTTCCAGTGGTGCTGAGCAGCGATGAGGTTGTGCGCTTTCTGGAGGCCGTGCCGAGCCTGAAGACCCGAACGGCCCTGACGACGGCCTATGGTGCCGGCCTTCGCGCCTCCAAGACCGTCGGTCTGAAGGTCAAGAACATCGACAGCGCACGCGGTGTCATTCGGATCGAGCATGGCAAAGGGGGCAAGGATCGTTATGTCATGTTGTCACACCAACTGCTTCGCGTTCTTCGCGTTTACTGGCGGCTGACCCGGCCGCGGGAGTGGCTGTTCCCGGGACGCACCGAGAGCAAGCCAATCGACGTGCAGGTTCTCTACTCGGCCTGCCGGTCGGCACGCGCTGCGGCCGGTATCGACAAGCGTGTGACGGTGCATACGCTACGACACAGCTTCGCTACTCATCTTCTGGAGAGCGGGACTGATATTCGCATCATCCAGGTACTGCTCGGGCATAATAATCTGTCGAGCACAGCGCGCTACACAAAAGTTTCGAACGGTCTCATTCGGCAGACGCAAAGTCCGCTTGACCGCCTGAAGTTGGACGTGGTGCCTCCAAGCTGAACTGGCCTCGCCATGTCGACGAGACTGGAGGTGGCGGATGTCTTCCGCTGCCACGGCGAAGCATACCGGCGTGCCCGTGACGGCCATCTCGGGCGGGTCGAGCGCCGCACGATGAGTGCGATCGAGATGTGCCGAACCGCCGAACTCGGCGGCCACGTGCAGGGATGTCGATCCTGCGGGCTGATCCACATTGCCTACAATTCCTGCCGCAACCGGCACTGCCCCAAGTGCCAGGGGCGGGCTGGCAGGGACTGGCTGGAGGCACGACGACAAGACCTGCTGCCGGTGCCCTATTTCCATGTCGTCTTCACGCTGCCCACACCGATTGCAGCCATCGCCTTCCAAAACAAGGCCGCGGTCTACAGCATCCTGTTCAAGGCGGCTGCCGAGACGCTGCGCACGATTGCTGCGGACCCAAACCATCTCGGAGCGCAGATCGGTCTCATCGCGGTTCTCCATAGCTGGGGCCAGAACCTGCAGTATCACCCGCATATTCACTGCATCGTGCCGGGCGGCGGACCGTCGACCGACGGAACACGCTGGGTCTCCTGCCGGCCCGGATTCTTCCTGCCCGTTCGTGTCCTGTCGCGGCTGTTTCGCCGGTTATTTACAGAGCTGTTGCAGGCTGCCTTTGACGCCGGCAAGCTGAGCTTCTTCGGCGACCTTGCCGATTTGGCGCAGCCGATCGCTTTCAAACACTGCATCGCCGCTATCGGCCGTGTCGAGTGGGTGGTCTACGCCAAGCCGCCATTCGGCGGACCGGAGCAGATGTTGGCCTACCTCGCGCGCTATACTCATCGTGTCGCCATCGCCAATTCCCGGCTCGTCAGCATGACCGGCAACAAGGTCACGTTCCGCTGGCGGGACCATCGTCATCGCGGCAGGCGAAAACTCATGACGCTCGATGCCCACGAGTTCATTCGCCGGTTCCTGCTGCATGTCCTGCCGGATGGGGTCCATCGTATTCGACATTATGGCTTCCTTGCCAACGGCCATCGCCACCAAAAGCTCGACCTGTGCCGATCGCTCTTGGCGGTTTCGCATCAGCAGGATGTGACTGCGAACCAGGATGCTGCACCGGAGGCCAATATCCCGGGAAACCGTTGCCCCTGTTGCGGCGGGCAGATGGTAACGCTTGCCATCTGGCGCTACCGGGACACAGCCCGTTTTGCCTTCTGGAATGACAGTTCATGATCTCGCAAAGCAAAACAAAACCCGAAGAGACAACTCCGATGCCGTTGGCAGCCGGATCAATCTCCTTTGGCCAAAGCTGTGACAGGGCCGAGGACCCTGCCGATCAAACGGCTCCACGACTGTCCGTCGAACTCAAAATACCAGCAATTGACCATCCACAAACGTGCTGCGGCAAGTCGTCGTTGTGCTTCAACGAACCCGACATCAATCCAAACCGCGCCGCCAACACAAAATCCCCATAGGGCTGAGTAAACGCGGCTTCGCTCAATCCGGCTTCAATGAGGTCGAAGCCACAACAAGCCGCGTGTCCGTCAATCTCGACCTCACAGAACCCTCCAGATTCCCAATTCGACGTTTGTCTGATTCACTTCCATTCAAGGAGGTGTGGTCATGGGCAAAACTTATTCGTTGGATCTTCGAGAGCGTATCGTGGATTATGTCGCGGCGGGTCATTCCTGCCGCGCCGCAGGTCGCGTCTTTGGCGTTAGTGCTTCAACTGCTGTCAGGATTGTGTCGGAACATCGCTCCCGTGGAGCCGTGTGCGTCAAGCGTCAGGGTCGTCCTGCAGGCCAATTCGGCAAGTTAGCACCTCATATGGACTTTCTGATTGAGGTCGTGCGTGCCGAGCCGGACATCACTTTGGCCGAACTCAACAATGCCTTGGAAGATACGTTCGGCTTGAGGGTTCAGCCATCGTCGATCCATCGCGCCCTGCATCGGGCCGGGTTCTCATACAAAAAAGGGCTTATTGCGAAGGAACGTGACCGGCCGGCGCTCCGCAAGGAACGGGCTGAGTGGATCAATCGCCGACAGCCACGCATGCGCCTTGAACCTCACCGGCTGGTCTTCATCGACGAAACGGCAGTCAAGACCAACCTTACCCGTCTGCGCGGGCGGGCACCCGTGGGAGTGCAAATACCATGTGGTGTTCACGCCGAAGTACCGAAAGAAAGTGCTTTACGGCCATTTGCGTCAAGAGTTGCGCGAGGTACTGCACCGGTTGTTGCGCCAGAAGGAGTGCGAAATCGTGGAAGGACATTTGATGCCCGACCATGTGCACATGTTGCTGAGTATTCCCCCAAAGAGTTCAGTCGCCCATGTGATCGGCTTCATGAAGGGAAAAAGCTCAATCTGGATTGCCCAGAACATCAAGAACCAGCGCCGCAACTTTGCTGGGCATAAATTCTGGGCGAGAGGCTACTTCGTATCCACCACCGGTGCAAACGAGCAGACCGTTCGAGAATATATCCGAAATCAGGAAACCCAAGACAAACGCCTGGACGACCTGTTTAACAGGTAATCCGTAACCCAAACCGCTTCGAGCGGTTCAAGCGAAGCGTCCCAAACCACCATTTCAAGTGGTGGTTATTGGCTTCCATCCGATAGCCCAGCGCACGGTATCCTGCCCGCCGCTTTGCCGCCATCCGGGCCAGGACGGGAACGGCCTCATCGACATAGTCGACGACCAGAACGTCGTTCTTGCCGTCATGGCGGCGGTGCAGACGGCCGACATATTGTGCAAGGGTCCCCTTCCAGGCGATCGGCATCGTCAGGAACAGCGTGTCGAGCCGGGCATCGTCAAAGCCTTCGCCGACATAACGCCCGGTCGCCAGGATCAGGCGTTCTTTATCAATGGCGACATTCAATGCTGCTTGCGCCTTCCTGCGGTCTTTCGCCGACAGGCCGCCACGCAGAACCGCAAGATTTCGAACAAACCGGCAGAACCGCTGCTCCAGACAATCGAGGTGGTCCTTGCGCTCGGTCAGAACGAGGGGAGAACGTCCGGCCTCAAGTGCCTTCAGCACATCGTCGAAGATCAGACCGTTGCGGCGATCGTCCTGCGCCAGTGCGGCATATATGGCCGGTATCGACGAGCGTTCGGTCGCGGCCAAGGCCTGCGGCAGTTCAAACCTCGTGGATCGTTCGCGTGCGCGATGGCGCATCCCGCTCTCGGCGGCCTGCACCCTGGCATGGACACGGTGGCGCACGGGGCCACACTGCATGAAGATGATCGGGTGATGGCCATCCTTGCGGGCAACCGTCGCCGACAGGCCGGTGACGTAACGCGCCTTCGCGCGTCGCGCCACGCGTTCGAAACTTGCGGCTGACAGATGGTGGCATTCGTCGACGATCAGATGGCCGTAATTGGCGACGATGTCGTCAACCTCGCCGGTTCGCGCCAGGCTCTGTATCAGCGCCACGTCGATGACGCCCGTGGGACTTCGCTTGCCGCCGCCGATGGTGCCGACCTGTTTCGGGTCGAGCCCCAGGAAACAGGTCAACCGCTCCACCCATTGTTTTAGAAAGTTCCCGCCGATGCACCAGGATCAGCGCGTTGCGGCCACGATGCGCGATCAGCGCGGCACCGACCACCGTCTTGCCGAAGGCGGTTGTCGCTGCCAGCACCCCGGCGTCGTGGGCCGTGAGCGCTTCGAGGGCGCGTATCTGCGGTTTGCGTAACGCGCCCCGGAAGGAAACGGTCGCCGGCAACGGCGTGCCGTCCTGGCGAAGATCCTCCAGGTTCACGCTCGCGCCGTGTGTCTCCAGCAACCCGACGGCCTCATCGAGGCAACCGCGTGGCAGGGCAATATGCCTCGGATGAAGTTCGGCACAGGATACGATCCGGGGCTTGCCGAAGGTCGGCAGTCGCATGGCCTGGGCGCGATAGAACTCGGGGTTCTGGAAGGCGGCGAGGCGCGCCAGCCGCGCAACCAACGCCGACGGAAGATCGGCCCTGTCGACATAGACCTGGTCCGCGACCGTGATCCTCACGTCCTGCGGAACATGCGCGTCGATACGACGCGGCTCGGTGCGGCGCGATGGCGACCTCTTCCAGGGCTTGTCCGCATGCTCGTCCTCCACCGGCATGCGCACGCCCAGCACCCGCCCCGACCGCTCGGCCTCCTCGACGGTCTTCGACACTGCCTGCGCCGACAATCGCGGCAGCGACGACAGGAATGCCCACTGGTCGTCATGGGGCCGAAGGTCGGCGTCGACAAAGACGCTGTTGCCGGCTTCACGCGCTGCCCGTTGCAGCGGAAGCGCGATCCGGTTGCCGAACCCGCGGAGCGGCATCGTGTCCTGGCTGGGGAACAAAAGGTCGTAGGAGGCGAAGCCGACATCGGGATGCCCGTCCATGGTTTCGGTGATCAGGGCCGCACCCAGTTGCCTTGCGGCTCTGGCCGCGACCGGTTCACGGAAGAAGATCCACACATGGCCGCCGTTTCCCGATCGCGACCGTTCCAGGCCTGCCGAGATTCCCTTTGCGTGGCATACGTCCAGAAAGGCCCTTGCGTCTTCCGCCCAACCGGCCTTGTCGAAGTCATCCGCCAGAAACCGGCATGTCCCGTCCTGCAGCAACGGATAGACGCCTGCGACAAAATCTCCGTCCCGGCCGTCACCGCCACGAAGGTGCCTTTCGATGATGGCGTCATCCGGTGGGATGAAGGACTGATGCGCGCATTCACCGCACTTGACTTTCGGCTTGCCGCAGACGCCGGCCACCCATTCATTGCGACACGCCAGCGAATAGCCGGACCGGCCGGTTCTGCTGTTTTGCCAGCGCTGCGGAAAGACGTCCGGGCGACCGGCAAAGAGGTCACGGAACAGGGCGAGCTTTTCGGCCGATGATGACGCGTTCGTCACCGGCGCGTCGCTGAAATCGATCCGCCGGGGAACGTCATGGCCATCGGCGACCGTGCGCTGTTCGAGAGCTTCCAGTTGCCGCTGGAGTTCCAGCCGCTCGGCCTCCAGCGCGGCCAGGCGTTGCCGAATGCGTGCGATTTGCGCGTCTGCCTCGTTCGTGTCCGCCAAGTGATATCTCCGCGTAACCGGCATGGTCCTGTGACGCATTAGCATAGAGCCAGGACCGCTTGAATTTAAGGTGGTCTGCTTGAGGTCAGATGCAACAAGCGTTACAGAGCGTCAAATGGCCTTTCGCCAGCGCCGGATTTAACGGTGGCCCGGCGCGGAAACTTTTGGTGCAGGCAATCGGCGAGACCGTGGGCGGCACGTCATGGGTTTCCGGCGGCAACGAAAAGGTGCGCCCGTTGCGGCGAGGCATGACACCGTTTCGAAAGTTCATCCAGGGATACAGTCGGTTCCGGTCGCCACGGCTTTTCCGTCGCTGGCCGCATGCTTAATCACCTTTCAGGATCACGCATCAGGATCTCGGTTACGCCAATCAGAGCGCAAGTTCCTGTCCGGAATCATGGTGCAGCAGCCTGCGCCGGGAAGGATATGCCATGCTTCTGAAAAGGCGCGTGGTGAGAGAATGAATACAATAGCGCAAGCGCAACGCCGGTCGTCTATTGATCTCGTTTGCGGGCAAGTTCATGGAGGCTTGGCGATGGAGGAATTGGTTCCATTCCTGATTTTTTGGCTGATCGTCGGCTTTGTGGTCGGTTACGCCGCGACGACGAACGGCAAGGATTTTCTGCCTTGGTTCATCTACGGATATCTGGTCTTTCCTGTTGCATTTGTTCACCTGTTCGTGAGCACGACGCGTAGGTCAGCGAACCGCAATGCTCTCAATCAACGATCCCAAGAACCATGGATGGAACCGCGAGGAGGAGAGTGGGATCATCACCGCAAGCAACAGCTTATCGAGGGCATCGAAGCCCTGAAAAGACGGCATCGTGAAGACCGGCGAATGAGGCTGTCACAAACGAATGGCCTTTGATCCGGCGATTTCAAAAATGTCTATTGCATCCCAGGATCAGGAAACAACAACCGAACGCCATGTTCGAGGCGGCAGGGCCCAATCGCGATACCGGCGAAGCCGTGCGCACCGTCTCCTTTCGATGTGATGAACGGTGAGACAATCCGGGGATGATGAGCAAAAACCCATTCCTCCAGACCGGCCGAAAACGCATGCGCACGCTTCTTGTGCTATTATGCGGGGCCGGGAATGATCCGCTAACGCTGGCGTTGCCGGATGGCTCCCGTATCTCCGTAACGTCACGCACACCGCCAGTTCCCGCCCCGAATTGTGGTCGTGAAGCACGCCCTTGGCCGAACGCACCATAGGCGCGATTTCGCCCAGGTCTGTCAAGCAACTGGTATTTCAGGAAACCGCCGGAACCGGGGCGTGTTTCGGCAACGCGCCGCTTCATGCGCCGCACCACACCAGCCCCAAGGTCGCTTCTGTGCCTTGGTCCTGTTGTTTTGTCGCAAGATTGGTCGTGTTGATGTGCACGGCGAAGAATCAATACGATAGCCAATGAGTGACCCGTTGACGGTGTAGACGGTTTAAGTGGTCGAATCGCTGATCTGCCGCTTCGGTTCCAATGAGCCAGCGGAGTCAACGATTTCGCGGCAGCCGGGACTGGCAGCTCAGGCGATGGCGGCTCAATGTCAAAGGCTTCATGGACGGCGAACCCTATAATGATGGTGCAGGAAGGTAACAAACACAGCGCAAGCTATGAGGGGAAATTATCCGTCTGGACTTTTGCGAACTCCAGATACCGCCGACGATCGGTCCAGTGATCCTATTTTGACCGTATCCGAAAAGCGGTGATGCCGGTCCCATTGACGGTTACCGATCCCAAGCCTCGGGTTTCAGCAAAGGGACCAGACCTACACCGGCTTTCAACCCTTCGTTGCGTGTCAGACGGTCGCAGGAGGCATGGTCTACGGCCTCAAATTTGCGGTCAATGATCGGACATTCGGAAGGCGCTTTGGGTGGTTGGGCAATACGAGGCACTCGACGGCGCGTTTCCGACCTCCGCTGGCCGTTGTGCCTGAACCTCAGCGGTTTTGCTGATTTTTGGAAGAATGGAGAAAAGCATCATGGGCCGTACCGAGCACCTGTTCTTAGCAACGCCGCTCTTTCTCCTCGGCCTGTGCATGATGTTGCTGCTTGGCCGCGTCCCGGGCGCACTCGCCGGGTTCGTTATCGCAGGCCTGGTGATTTGTTTCATGCACCCGGGCAGCCTTCGCACTGCGGCGCTGACTTTGCTGTGCTGCGTCGGCCTTGTCATCACCATGCTCGCCGGAGCAACGCCCGAGTGGATCATTCGCGACTTGGCGCATTTCTTGACCGCAGGCGACCCGTTGGCCCTGTTGCTGTCGTCGGGCGGCAGCATTGAACTGCGCCTTGGCTGCGGCCTTCTCGGTGGCGGCTTGTGCACCTTGGTTTTCGACGCCTTTGCGGGAAGACCGAAACTCGACCATGAGGTGGAAAAATGAACCCGAAATCGAACCAATCAACATCAACGAAACTGCAACGACGCATAAACGAATTGTACGACGACAAACAGGGCTGCAAGCCGCTGGACCGGGGGCTTTTTCCAGCCCTCATGGCGCCGTTCGGTCCGGGCGACGCAATGAAAATGCTGCGTTGGAGCCTTGGTCCGACAGTCGGTGCGGCATTCGCAGCGAACCTGCGCGTGCACATCGCCTGTCTGTACAAAGTATTGTCGGACGCGGACGTCGATGAGCCGGCTCGGACACAGGACCACGATCGGCTAGGCGCGTCCATGTGTGAAGCCATCGCCCATATCGAGGCAAGGACCGAACGCCACGGCATCAAGGTCTGTGGCACATTGGTTGAAGACGCCGCCGCGCTCCGTGGCTGGCCGGACGAAACTGGCCAAGGCTGGACGCCTCCCTGGGACATACTCGCAATCGACCGGCCTTACTACTGGGCAACGGGCAGCGGATGATGCCCGCACAAAGCTTAGGCTCAAGCCACCTTTCATGGCTCGCGCAAAACCCCTGCAAACGCCGTTTCTGCGAGGACCTCACAGACCCAGTCGGGAGCGACCTCGATATCGAAGGGCTCATGACGCCGGCCCTTCGCCGGCAGTTGACAGTTGCGTCTCGGAGGCTCTTTGGCGGACCGTCAACTGGCGAACGACCTCGGTGTGGTCTCGCACCCACTGGAGAGTGTTGAGCGCGCATTCGAGGCGTAGGACATGTTCCTGGCCGAATTCACCGTTTCGCGGATTTTTTGCTGCGCAGCGCTGGTTGTCGAGGATTCGCGCCACCGCATCAATCTGGGCGTCGAGGGAGCGTTTCGTCATAAGTTCCACTTTCCGTTTATCGTGCTGGCATCCTGCGATACCACGTCCTCCACATGTCGCACCCTTTCCATGTCGTCGGCGCGTCTCGATGCTGGTGTGCTTCGATAACCGGGTCTTTCGTAACCATCGTGGCTCTTAAGGTTGATTAACAGGCTGCTGAAAGAGCCTAGTGTTGATTTGCGAACAAAATACTGTCGCGTCATCAAGGCGATGTGAGGATTGTGATGCGTGGCGGTGATCAACAAAGCGGTGACCTGTTCAGCTATGTGTCGATAGAGGATCGGGTGCCGACGGATCATCCTTTGCGTTTGATCCGGGAGATCGCCAACGATGTGCTGGGTGGATTGTCCTCGGACTTCGCGGTGCTTTATTCATCCACTGGCCGGCCGTCGATCCCGCCGGAACATTTGCCGAGAGCCTTGCTATTGCAGGCGTTCTATTCGGTTCGTTCCGAGCGGCAACTGAGCACCTCGAAAAACCTGGCCATTGCGCACCTGTTCTGATTCAGTAAGGGGGTTTGGATTTGGAGTTTGCTGGATGCGTGGTCAGTCTGGTTTCTGGGATGTGGAAGAGCGCTATGCGCTGCTGAGCGAATCGGGCGATCCGCTTGAGAAGCTCGATGTGGTTATTCCATGGGAGGTGTTTCGCAAGCCGTTGGCCAAAGCGCTCAAACGCTCGGACGGTGCCAAAGGCGGGAGACCGCCTTTGGATCCGTTGATCATGTTTAAGATACTGGTTTTGCAGGCGCTGTATGACCTGTCGGACGATCAGGCCGAGTTCGTTATCAACGACCGTTTGTCGTTCATGCGGTTCATCGGCCTGGGGCTTGGCGACAAGGTTCCCGATGCCAAGACGATCTGGCTGTTTCGCGAGCATCTCGTTGCGGCGCGCGCCATCGACAATCTGTTTGCACGTTTCGACAAACATCTCTCGAAGTCCGGCTATCTCGCCAAGGGCGGCCAGATCGTGGACGCCACGCTGATCGCTGCTCCCAAGCAGCGCAACAGCGACGGCGAGAAGGCGGCGATCAAAGAAGGTAAGACCGCCGAGGAGATCTGGCCGGATGAACCGGCCAAGGCAGCGCAGAAAGATACCGACGCGCGTTGGACCGTCAAATTTTCCAAAGCCAACCGGAGGCCGATGGCATGGTGCGCCAGCGCGATATTGCGATACCGGCGTTCGGCTACAAGAACCACGCGTCAATCGATCGACACGGCGGCTTCATCCGCGGCTGGACCGTGACCGGCGCATCGGCCCATGACGGCGCGCAGCTTCGCAATGTCCTGAACCGGAGCAGCACCGGCTCGACGGTATGGGCCGACACCGCCTACCGCTCCAAGAAGAACGAAGCCTGGATGAAGCGGTGCGGCTACGTCAGCGACATTCATCACCAAGAGATTGCCGAGGGCTGCAATCGCCTCATCAAGAACAGTATCATCTGCTGGAACTATCTCTACCTAACCCGGAAATTCGCAGCAGCGCGAAGCCCGCAAGAGCGGGGAAAAGTCCTGCAGATGATCGCGCTCCACTGGCCTCTGGGAGCCGCCACGGTGAAACGTCAAAGATCACAACGGGAAACGGAAATGCCTATGAAACTTTCGGTCCCTATGTGCGTTTGAGGCCATCAAACGGCGGACGACCACCTTCCTTACCATCCGAATAGGACGGGCCCCTGTCCTATTCTCCGCGGAAAATCTCAAAATTCACCGCCGCCGTGAAGGCCTCAAGTTGGTCGCCCAGATCGCTCAGACGTTTGAGCCGTTCATCAATGTCGAAAAAATCCAGCTTGTCGAACCATCAAAACACCCCGCTACAAGACCCGAGTAGTGAATCACTCTTCGATCGGGTGTGCGAGGTAGATCGAGGACCTCACATGCTT
>CAXFYD010000061.1:0-25858 GCA_964006365.1 Trididemnum miniatum | reverse complement strand
GTCGAAAACCAGGGTGCACAAGCCGCCGCCGAGAAGGCCGCAGCCAAGGCGCAGTTCAATGCTGCCGCCCGACGACAGCAACAGGGCCAACGGGTCGCCTGCGGTCAAGAAATGCGCCAAGTCGCGAATGACCCACTCGGGCGTTGCTCCGGCGAGCATGGTGATGACAAGGCCGACGCAGCACAGCAAAGTCAGCGCCGCAGTGCGAAGGCTGCCCGGGTGCATGACACAAATCACCAGGTCCTGCGATAACGAACCCGGCGAGTGCGCCCGGGACGCGGCCAAGCAGCAACATCATGCACAGGCCGAGGAGAAAGAGCGGCGTTGCAAAGAACAGTAAGCGGTGCGAGCGCCCCACTGCGATCAGGGATTGACGACTACGACTTCTGGAAGTTCCACGGCATCAACTCGTCGATCTGGCTCTGTGGGTGACCTCTGGCGATGGCTTCGAGTGTCGCCTTGAGGTATGCAAAGGGTTCGACACCATTGAGCCTGCAGGTTGCGATCAGCGAAGCCACGCGCCCCCAAGCGATTCCACCCTCGTCATGACCCGCGAACAGCGCATTTTTTCTGTTCAAGACCAGCGGTCTGATCAGATTCTCAACATTGTTGGTGTCCATTTCGACGCGGCCGTCCTCGAGGAAGACCTTCAGGCCGTCGAAATGGCGGGCGATATAGCCAAGCTTCTCGCCGAGGCGGGATTTTGCTGAAACGCGTTTGCGCTGTTGGTCCAGCCAGCGACCGAATTCACCCACCAGCGGCGCGCTACGCACCTTTCGTGCGGCCAGGCGCTGTTGTGCCGATCGTCCCCGGATTGCTTTCTCGATGGCATAGAGTTCGGCAATGCGGCGCAAGCCTTCCGCTGCGATCGGCGAGCCGTCGCTTTTGTAGATGTCGTGGAGTTTCCTGCGGCAGTGCGCCCAGCAATATGATAGGCGGACCGGTTTGCCGCCTTTTCGGGATGCTCTGGTCACACGGTTGTATCCAGCGTATCCGTCGACCTGCAGAAGACCTTCGAAACCGTCAAGCAGTCTCTCGGCGTGTTTGCCACCACGACCGGGAGCATAGTGGTAGACGACACCGGGCGGTTCGTTGCCGGCCCATGCGCGGTCATCGCGCGCCAGCGCCCAAAGGTAGCCGGTTTTGGTTTTGCCGCGCCCCGGATCGAGAACCGGGGCGGTCGTCTCGTCCATGAACAACTTCGATGACGTTTTCAGGTGTTCGGCCAACCGATCGACCACCGGCGCGAGGTGGAAGGAAGCCTTTCCGACCCAACCCGCCAGTGTCGAGCGATGGATGTCGAGATCGGAACGCATGAGGATCTGGCTCAGGCGATACAGCGGCAAAAAGTCGGCGTATTTGGCAACCAGAACATAAGCGATTGCCCCCTCACTCGGCAGGCCGCCCTCGATGATATGGGCCGGCGCCGCAGCCTGTGTGACGCCGTCACTACAGGAACGGCAGGCATATTTGGGCCGCACCGTCACGATCACCCGAACCTGTGCGGGGATGATCTCCAGTCGTTCAGTGCGATCTTCGCCGATCTTGTGCATCTGTCCGCAGCCGCACGGACACTCGGTGCTTTCCGGCTCGATGACTTGCTCTACCCGCGGCAGATGTTTGGGAAGATTGCCGAGGTTGCGGTTTGGCTTCTTTTTCTTCTTTTTGCCTGTACCGGGCGACGCATCCTGATCGGACTCGGCCCCGGACACATTGGTTTCAGCCTCATCCGCGTCAACCTCGATATCGACCTCGTCCGCTTCGGATTCGACCTCCCCAAGGGCCACCTCCAAATCTTCGGCGGCAAATTGGCGTTCATCTTCCGATAGCTTCTCCGAACTCTTGCCAAAGAGTGCTGCCTGCAATTCGCGGATCAATGACTCCTGGCGCGCGTTCAACTGCTCCAGGCGCGCGTTTAACTGCTCCAGATCGGCGACATGATCTTCCAGCTGTTCCAACTTGTCGTTGGAAGCGGCGAGGTTGCCCTCAAGATCAACCACGCGCTTTTGCATCGCGGCGAACACCTCCCGCTGCTCGCGGGTCAGGTTTGTCAGATCAAGTCGGGCAAAGATGTTCATGGCAGTCGGAATCATAACCCGCAAAGGGCGGACTGTCGCAAGCCGGTATCAACCAAAAAACACCGTCTGAGTCATTCTGCCGCAGCTGGCTGCCGCGCTTCCAGTGCATTGACCTTGCGCCAGTCCAAACCGGCAAACAATACTTCGAACTGAGCAGCGCTCAGCGACATTATGCCGTCGCGCACCGGCGGCCAGACAAAGCGGCTGTCTTCAAGCCGCTTGTAGGCCATGACCAGACCCGAACCGTCCCAGTAAACCAACTTCAGACGATCCATGCGCTTCGATCTGAAGACGAAAACCGTGCCGTCAAACGGGTCCTTGTGCAGTTCGTTCTGGACCACCGAACAAAGGCCGTCATGACCTTTTCGAAAATCGACCGGCCTGGTCGAAACCAGAAGCCGCAAACGGTTTGACGGGAAAATCATGCCGTACTCCCATTGAGGGCGTGCACGATCTGCGCCAGACGCGCGACATCGATGGAGTTGTCCAGACGCACAGTAACCTCACCGACAACCACATCCAGTTGTCCGCCAGCATCCGAGGGGCACGATTTGGGCGGATCGGACTCGACAACCAGAGGCACAAAATCAGGGCTGTCTTGAGGATCGAAGAGAGCCAACTTGCCCGCTCGGGCCTGAGTGCGCCAGTTCGACACAAGCTTGGCACGAACCCCATGGCGCTGCGCCACATCACGCACCGTCACACCGGGCTGAAATGTCTCCGACACGATCCGTGCTTTCTGCTGCGCGGTATAACCCCGGTTCTTTGGTGCCAACGAGGCCGCAACCGCCGCGCCCGCAGCAGAAAGTGGCAGTTCGCCCGCCAGCGCTTGTGTTCTCCAGGTCGATACACGCGAGGCGTTGGCTCCATGGCGCTCCGCCACGTCACAGACCTTCGCGCCGGGTTGAAGTGTCTCCGACACGATCTGTGCCTTCTGCTGCGCAGTCCAACGCTGTGGGGGCCGTGGTTTCTTTGGTGCTGCCGTTGCCGCAGGCTCCAATCCTGCAGAGGAGGCAAAATCAACCGGGTCGTCCATTGTCAAAATCCTCAACGGTGAAATCACCGCCGAAGAATCGCAGATCAGAACCAAATGCGGAACGTGGGTTACTCGTACCGCTTACGAAGAACAGGTGCTCGGTACGGCCCATGATGCATTTCTCCATTCTTCCAAAAATCAGCAAAACCGCTGAGGTTCAGGCATAACGGCCGGCGGAGGTCGGAAACGCGCCGTCGAGTGCCTCGTATTGCCCAACCACCCAAAGCGCCTTCCGAATGTCCGATCATTGACCGCAAATTTGAGGCCGTAGACCATGCCTCCTGCGACCGTCTGACACGCAACGAAGGGTTGAAAGCCGGTGTAGGTCTGGTCCCTTTGCTGAAACCCGAGGCTTGGGATCGGTAACCGTCAATGGGACCGGCATCACCGCTTTTCGGATACGGTCAAAATGGAGGACTGCACCGACCGTCGGAGGTATCTGGAGTTCGCAAAAGGCCAGACGGTTAATTTCCACTGATAGCTTGCGCCGTGTTTGTTACCTTCCTGCACAGCCGTGCACATCAACGCGACCAACCTTGCGACAAAACAACAAGACCAAGGCACAGAAGCGACCTTGGGGCTGGTGAGGTGCCGCGCATGAAGCGGCGCGTTGCCGAAACACACCCCGGTTCCGGCGGTTTCCTGAAATACCAGTTGCTCATGGACCTTGGTGAAATCGCGCCTGTGGTGCGTTCGGCCAAGGGCGTGCTTCACGACACCGTTCATCACATCGAAAGGCGATGGTGCGCACGGCTTCGCCGGTATCGCGATTGGGTCCTGCCGCCTCGAACATGGCGTTCGGGTGTTGGTTCCTGATCCTGGGATGCCATGGACATTTTGAAATCGTCGGATCAAAGGCCATTTGTTTGTGACAGCCTCATTCGCCGCTCCTCACGATGCCGTTTTTTCAGGGCTTCGATGCCCTCGATAAGCTGTTGCTTGCGGCGATGATCCCACTCTCCTCCTCGCGGTTCCATCCATGGTTGTCGCGATCGCTGATTGAGAGCAATGCGGTTGGCTGACCTATGCGTCGTGCTCACGAACAGGTGAACAAATGCAACAGGAAAGACCAGATATCCGTAGGTGAACCATGGCAGAAAATCCTTGCCATTCGTCGTCGCGGCGTAACCGACCACAAAGCCGACGATCAGCCACAAAATCAGTAACGGGACCAATTCCGCCATCGCCAAGCCTCCCTAAACCTTGCCCGCAAATGAGATTGATAGACGACCGGCGTTGCGCTTGCGCTATTGTATTCATTCTCTCACCATGCGCCTTTTCAGAAGCATGGCATTATCCGTCCCGGCGCATGCTGCTGGACCATGATTCCGAACAGGAACTGGCGCTCTGATTGGCGTAACCGAGATCCTAAAGCGTGATTGAGCGTGCGGCCAGCGGCGCAAGGGTCGTGGGCAACCGAAACCGGCTGTATCCCTGGGTGAACTTTCGAAACGCTCATACTCGCCGTAACGGGCGCACCGTTCATGGCCGCCGGAAACCCACGACGTGCCGCCCACAATCTCGCCGATTGCCTGCACCGAAAAGATACCGCGCCGCCGTTAAATCCGGCGCTGGTGAAAGGCCGTTTAACGCTCTGTAACGCTCGTTGCAACGCCAATGCAAAGCGCATGCAAAACCGCCAAACACTGCTTGTTGCAGTTGACCTGCCGGGGTCGGCCCATTCCACCGCGACCATGGCGTGTTCGGACACGCGCCGGACAATCAGCGGACATACCCGCAGGACCCTTCGTGCCGGACCACCCTTAAATTCAGGCGGTCCTGGCTCTATGCTGGTGCGTCAAAGGACCATGCCGTTTGCACGGAGATCGAACTTGACGAATCCGCACGAGGCAGAAGCGCAAATCGCACGCATTCGGGCACGCCTGGCCACCCTCGACGCAGAGCGACTGGAACTCCAGCGGCAACTGGATGCCCTCGAACAGCGCATGGTCGCCGATGACCACGAAGTTGGCCGGCCGGCCGATTTCAGCGACGCGCCGGTGACGAACGCGTCATCATCGGCCGAAAAGCTCGCCCTGTTCCGTGACCTCTTTGCCGGTCGCCCGGACGTATTTCCGCAGCGCTGACAACATGGCAGAACCGGCCAGTCCGGCTATTCACCGGCGTGTCGCAATGAATGGGTAGCCGGTGTATGCGGCAAACCGAAGGTCAAGTGCGTTGAATGCGCGCATCAGTTCTTTATCGCACCCGATGACACCATAATCGAAAGGCAACGCTCGCGATCGGGAAACCGCGACCATATATATATGAACTTCTTCCGTGAACCGGTCGCGGCCAGGGCCGCCCGACAACTGGGTGCGGCCCTGATCACCGAAACCATGGACAGGCGCCCCGATATCGGCTTCGTCTCCTACAACCGTTTGTTGCCCAGCCAGGACACGATGCCTCTCGGCGGGTTCGGCAACCTGATCATGCTTCCGCTGCAACGGGCAGCGCGTGAAGTCGGCAATAGCGTCTTTGTCGACGCCGACATGTGGCACCATGACGACCAGTGGGCGTTCTTGTTGCCGCTGCCGCGATTGTCGGCGCAAGCAGTGTCGAAGAGCGTCGAGGATGCCGAGCGGTCGGGGCGTCGTTTGCGGAACAGCAAACGCTCAACAAAGGCCGGGGCGCTAACCCCGGCGACACAGAAGCACGCCGGTTTCCACCTTGCCGGTGTGATCGGTCGCTCAACAAAGGCCGGGGCGCTAACCCCGGCGACACTTGCCGGGCCATCTTCCCGATGCAGCTTGCCGTTTAGCGCTCAACAAAGGCCGGGGCGCTAACCCCGGCGACACGGTCTGGCGTGGTCGGCGCCTCTTCCACGATGACGTCCGCTCAACAAAGGCCGGGGCGCTAACCCCGGCGACACCTGCCTCGGGCTTATAGCCAGCCTCCAGCGCAGACTGCGCTCAACAAAGGCCGGGGCGCTAACCCCGGCGACACTTCCACGCCTCCGGGGTAACCGCAAAGACTGCGGTTCGCTCAACAAAGGCCGGGGCGCTAACCCCGGCGACACGGACGTCGCGTCTTTGCAATGGAGGTCGCACCGAACGCTCAACAAAGGCCGGGGCGCTAACCCCGGCGACACCCCTAAATCTGGCTCGGGTACCAATATATGGCGCGATATGTAGACTTCTGCTGGCAATCTAATCGTTCCGGAATGCAGTTTTGACGCGAATTTGCTTCCTTTCATCTTCGCTTCGCCCAAAAAAAGCGCGATGGCGGAACCTTACAGGATCACCGCAGGTTCGCAAAACGAAATCAGAGGATCCAGGGCTTGCCGAGTTCGTGTCTGCTGGTGCGTCCCAGTCGCGTGGTGCAATCCTGGATCCTTCCCGCAAACCGGTAGATGATGACCGAGTCGCGTCGCCTGTCGATCACATCTTCGATTTCCGCAACCATGCGCGCCATGCGCGTGGACGAAAGTCTGCATTCGAATACGGAATATTGCACCCGCTGCCCGTATTTTTCGCAGATACCGGCAAGGCGCCTGAGGCGAGCCGCTCCGGCGCCTTCCGTGTCGGCAATATCGTAGGAAACAAGAATATCCATACGTACATTACTTCAGAACAAATGGCGGATAGGCCGGCAGGTCCGCGCGCAGATACCGTGCAAACAGCGTCGCCTGTATTGTCGGCAGCGCCCAGCGGCCCGCAGTCGCGCCCAGAAGCGCATGGTGAAACTCTGCATCCTTGTGGTCTTCCCATGCCTCGATCAAACGGCTTCTTGCGTCGTCTTTGAGATAAACGCCGCCGCCGGGTGTCGCAACGAAATCCGAGGGATCGACTTGACCCCGGCGGATGCGGGTCACGACGAACCGGTCTGTCAGCGCGCGGAATTCCTCTGCAAGATCAAGGGCAAAGGACGGGCGGCCAGCACGCGGGCGATGCAGAAACCCGATCTGGTGGTCCAGGCCGACGCTCTGTGCAGCCCCCGTGCATTCGCTAACCAGCAAGGCGTAACAAAACCCCAGCATGGCATTGACGGGATCGCGCGGCGGACGCCGCGACCGCGCCGGAAATTCGAATTCGCTCGCCTCCAATGCACGTCCGACGGCACCAAAATAAAGTCTGGCCGCGTCGCCCTCTATACCCCGAACGTGGTCGGCCGTGCCGGCGTCCTTGAGCCTGGCAATTCGTTTGCGTATCCGCGATGCGCGTTCAGCAAGCCATTGTGACCTTGCCGAATCCTTCTCGTCGCGTGCCCAACGCTCGACGACGTTTCGGCTGTTCTGTAATTTGGCCGCCACGATCATTCTGGATATGTCCATCGAAAGCAATTCCTCGGTTGCTGCCCGGTACTGCGCGAGGCGCAGGTGCACGTTTCCACCGGCCACGCCGTCGATGACAAACCGCACGGCACCGTTTGCCCGCAGAGCGGCGACCCGCACGCCGCAGCCAACGCATGCATCGATCGCCTGCGTGGTTATCTGTGCGCCACCCATGATGATCAGCGAGTCGACCGCTTCGAGGGGGATACGACTGCTGCCTTCAGGCGATTTCACAAGCAACGCGCCGCGACGATGGCTGATGCGGGCACGATGGTTGCGCACATATGCCGTATTCAGGAACCGCATTCGAACACGAAGTCTTCGATATACCGGTTGACCTTGCGCGGCGTGCTGGCAAGCATCGGCAGGCAGTGTTCGCGCAACTGGCACTGCTTGCACCGGTCGTCATCGGGAGCGGATGGAAGATCACCAGCCACCAGTTGTGCCCGTATCGTGCGGATTGTCTTCCGTACCTTGTTGCGCAGTTCGTCACGGAACGCGACCCGGACACGACGCCGCGGACCGCCGTACCACACGAAGCCGTGCGAGATGTCGACGTCCAGCATTTCCTCAAGGCAGAGCGCCTGCGCGCAAACCTGCATATCGGCAGCCACTCCATGCCGCACGCCCGACTTGTACTCGACAGGACACACCGTATCGTTTTCCGTTTCGACCGCATCGGCGCGACCCGACAGGCCCAAAGATTCGGACCAGAGAGGAAGCGATCGAAGGACCGTCCGGCCGCGCTCGCGGCGGTGACGCCCGCTGTCAACACGACGATGCGCCTTTGCGCCCCTGACTGTATGGGCATTGTCGGTCCAGACCCCATCGCAGTGAATGAGTGCGCATTGCCGGGGGCAATAGGCAAAGTGTTCGATAGCGGAAATCGGAATGACGGGTTCGACACTCATGACAGGCGCTCGGCCCCGAAGGCCCGTGTGGTATCACTTTTGCTCTTAGGCTTGAACGCAACACTGATCCATGCAGCGTGAACGCCATATAGAGACCATGTCTTCCTTTTGCCGGGATTCCAGACGTCTAGAAGAGCGTCGATCGCGTCTCTGCCGAGACGGTCTCTCCAGGCCGGCCAGCAGAAGCGGAGGCTGTCGCCGCCTCCGTTGTCGCGCCGCCAGCCCCTTTGTCTCACCTTCGTATCGGCTATATTTTTCAGCCGCGCATCGTCCGCTGGCCCTCGCACGGTGAGCAAGGCGAGGCCGAAGAATGCGAGAACATCTACGACCGGATCGGTCAGAATTTTTTTGGCATCGTCCGCCTGCGAACCGATCCGGGTCTGATCGAAACCCAGCCCGTTGACGTTCTCGCGCGTTCCGTGACCGGACAACGATGCCGGTATGGACTCCCCCGTCTTTTTGATGCAGTTGTGTACTTTCTTCAAGCGGTCATGCAACGTCAAGCCTCTAGGGGCAGGCGGGTTGAAGGGTGCGTTTGCCACATTTCCGTCCCTTTCGACACAAAGATCGGTCATCGTTGACGTCAGCGTCCACGAATACGGGCATTCGCGTGCCGCCGGTACACGTTTGGTATATTCATCAACATGCACGTTACGTTCAAGCCTGCCAAAGTCCTGCCCGCGCTTGCCCTTCCTGTCCCTGGCTATCGGCAGGTCCGCAATCAGTTCGCTGTCCGGCCATGCTGCGACAAGAACATCGACCGGATTGGCACCTCGCGCCGAAAGCACCGCGACCGGCAGCGCTTCCGTGGTCCATTGCAGCCGCAGTTCCGGAGCCAGCACGGTGGCGCCGATCGCAGCGAGCCAGCCGTTGACCCAGTCGCCCGGTAGGCCGGGGCATATCACCTCGTTCACCGCGCCTCCTCCGATCCGGTGCCCTCTGTAGCGGTGGCGTTACCGCCGGAGACCGCATGATCCGCGCCAATCACGATGGCTTCCAGTAGCGACAGCCCCCAAGGGCCGAAGCGTTCGTTGAGCCGCCGGAAGCGGCCCGGCTGGTCCCAGTCGACTATGCTGAGATTCGCCGGCGCTTTGATCCTTGTTGCCGTCCCTTCCGTCGTCACCAACTGTCTTGGATGTGGATAATGATCATACCAAAACGGCTTTTCGACCGCCATGCCCGGCACCTCCACCATCACCTCCATGTCCGTGTCATCGGAAACAGGCCGAAGGAGCGGGCGAGCCTTGCCGTGGTGACTGATCACCAGATGCACCAGCAGGTCTCGAAGGTCGTCATTGACCGGCGGTTCCGGCTTCGTTTCGAGCCATGCACACACAAGGCGCGCCGAAAGCGCCTCGTGACGGCCGCCGCGCGGCCAGCCGGAGCCTCTGCGCCCGGCTTCCCAGCGGTGGCGCGGCGTATTTGACTTCGCGATGGGAACCGTATGCTCTCCTTGCGGATCGAGCCAGTGCTGGAAGCGCCGGTCGCCCTTGCCGACGTCGTGGAGCATCCCGGCGCAGGCCACGGCATCGACCAGTTCGTCCGCAAGGCCGATGTTTTGCGCGATGACGCCCGCAAGGTCGGCGACATCCCGGCAGTGCCGGTCAAGTGTCACGATCTTGTTATGCCCTGCCGAGCATTCATCTAAATTGTCGATCGGTTGATCGCCGGCGGGCTTTCTTACCGACAGGTGGGCGATTTCGCCAGGTGCCGTTATCACTTCAGGGAGCAATGAGTCGACGAAATGCGTCCACTCGCCGTCATACCAGCCGGGCGGGTGCTGTGCATTTCTGAGCGCCTCGAGGATTTCCTTCGCCGCATCGATCCGGTCGGCCGGTTCGATCTCTTCGCCTTCCTCCGCTTCGCCCAATGCCGTGTCAATGAACCCGTCCAATCCCGTGACACCGCAGAGCCGTTCGATCGCATCGGCGTCCAGGGGCAATCCGCGTTCCATCAGTGATACGTCGATAACGGGCTTCTCGGCCTCCTGATTCCATCCATATTCGTCCATCAGGCCGCGATCGGAGCGTAGCACAATACAATCGCCGGGGCGCAGATCGCCAATTGAAATCCATTCCAGCGTCACGCCGTCAACCAGGCGGCAGAGTTTGTTGTCGTCTTTCAGCGCCTCCCTGGCATCGCTTATCGGGATCTGGATTGCTTCCCTGTCGGTGGCGCGGGGCCAGAGCCGTTCGGCCGCGTCATCCTCCACCGTTGGAACATGGTTCCGCCAGATCAGTGACACCGTATATTCAGGACCTGCGATTCCGCTGAAATAAGGTTCAACCGGAGCCTCGCCTTCAGGCGGGGTGGTCGTCTTCGTCCACTCCCAGAGAATTTCCGGCATGATCTGCGGTGCGCGACCGGGATCATCGCATGGCGCTCCCAGGACATTTGCCACCAGCCCCGGCGAGAGATTTACGAAATCGTCTTTGTCACAGGCTTCCCTGAGACGCTCAAGCACGGTTTTTGGCTCCTCACCGTAGACCGGCCAGTCGGTATTGCTTTCTGCGCTCGGTGGCATATGCAGATAAACGGCGCGCGCGTCGCGGCGTCGTCCCAGCCTGTTCATGCGGCCGAGCCGTTGGGTGAGAGCCCGGACGCCGCATTGTTCGGTCACCAGGTATTCCGCATCAAGATCTGCACCGACCTCCAAGGTCTGCGTTGCCACCACCACAAGGTGGTTCTCACGGACCGCGCCTTCGTTTCGCACGGCGGCCATGCCGTTCGAGGGGTCCATAAGGCGGGTACGGATTCTCTGCGCCTCCCGTTCACGCACCCGCCCGGTAAGGAGCAGCAACTCGGCCCCGGTTCCGGCTGTTGCTTTGCGCAACCTTTGGAATGTGTCGCGTGCGGTCTTCGGGGTGTTCGCAAAAACCAGAAACGAGGCCGGTTTCTCAGCCGCCTCGATCAGTTCGCACGTTGCATCGGCAAGGTGCGCTGCAGCTTTTCCGGACGAATGACACCGCAACTCCAGCGGCTTCGGCGCATCAAGCCGTTGCCGCACGAGTGGATGCGCCAAATCGCCCTCATCGAGATCAAACCGCTTTTCTTCGTGCGCATCTCCTGTCGCGGTCAGCGAAACCAGACAGGGCCGGGAACGAGATCCAGCGAGAACCTCACGCGTTGCGGGCGCACACTCCGCAAGTGCCGGGAGCAATCGTTTCAGATGCGGTGCCAGATGGGCTTCATCAAGCAAAACAAGGCTGTCGGTACCCGCCATTGCAGCATCGACCGAGCGCATTCGCGAACCATATCCGCGAAACAGCAGGCGGGATCCGTACATCGGCACGGTGCACAGCACGATGGTCGGACGGGACGGATCTTTTGGCGATTGCGACGCAACACCACCACGCAGACGGATCACATCGAGGGGCGGCGCTTCGAAGTCGGAAAACAGCCGGGCGGCAACAAGGGCGACGACTCTCGCGGCATCATTGTTCGCAAGCATGTCGGGGCAAGCGAGCGCTTCGGCCAGGTATTCGGCGTGTTCGGCAGTCGAGTCGACGAGCAGGCGTCGGTTGACCACCCACCAGATGCGGGTCGGCGCATGGCGTTCCGCTGGAGGGTTATCCGCCTCCAACGCCAGCCACCATATCGCGATGTCGAGACAGGCCGTCTTGCCAAGCCCGGTCGGTACACCGATCTCGTCGGGCCACCGGCGCCTTTCCGCCACCTCACGGGCCAAACGTGCCTGCCACGGGAACGGCGCCCGCCCGTTGATCGCCTCGTAGAATTCACGAAAATCGGGTACAGGCGGCAGCGGGGGCCCCGACTGATAATGGTCGGAAGGGGTCATCATTCATCGTCCTGCAAAGGGATGCATAAACCAAAACCGCGCTGCCGGCCCGCACCGACAACGACAGGCCCCGAAACCGGTTCGTCAAAATGCAGTTTGACATGCGAGTAAGGCAGACCCGGCTTGCCCGGACGGTTCACCTCAACCGGGGCCAGGTCAAGCGCGCCTGGCACAAAAGGGCGTGCGCGATGACCGGAACGCCGTCGGCCCCGGCAGGCCGGCATGGCGGCACCAGCGCCCGACCTCATCCAGATCAATCGGGCGGCGCCGTTCGTGAATGGCAGGGACCGCAGTTACCCAGCACAGCGAAGGACGGCACCAGCGTTCAGGATTGCGCGCCCACAGCCGTTCCTGTTCGTCACGCGCCAAAACCAACATATCCAAACCGTGACCGACAAGCCGTCGAATGTCGGTCGCGGCGTCATGGACCCTTCTCCGGATGGTTGACTCCGTACCAGGTGGCAGCCAAAGCGCCAGCCCGTGCAGGCGGCCCCGCGACCATTGGGAACCGACGTCCGGCAGGGCCAAGTAGCGCGCAATCTCGTAACCGGTTCCGCTGAAGCCGTGCCCATGCAGGATTGGCGGAGGCTCCCCGTACAAGCCCATATATCTTTTGAGGAGGGCCTGTTTGAACAGGGTTGTCACAGCAGATATTCTTCTGCCGGACACCGCATTCGCCAGGCACAACCAGACAGCAACCTTGCCTCGGTCGACCGCATGGGGCTGCTCGGGTGAACGGTACCGCTCTTCGTGGCGTAGCGCCGGAAACTGCGACCGGCTGATTGAAGCGCCGCGTTCGCACCACTGGACATACATTCGGTCGAGCGTTTCCAGATCCCCCCGCCTGGTCACGGCGATGGTCTGCTGGCCGCCTGGGTCCGGAACGAAATTCTCATCGGGACCGGCCGGCGGCAAGCCTGATGCGACGGCCACACGCACCGGCGAATCCGAAGTGCCCAGATAACCAATCCGCGCCGCGCGCCGCGCCAGTGCTTCCAGCACGAGAGCCGGCGCTTGCTCAGCCCATTCATAGACAACGCGCGGGTCGCGCGGCACTAACCGCACACCTGGGCGGACGAGCGCTCCGGACCGCCCAATATATTCCTGGTGCGTTGCCTTCTCCGCAGTGTGCTTATGCCTGACGACGTATCTTTGCCGGAGCGGTTGGTGGTGAACATGTGAAACGGCCCGGATCTTCGGCCTTGGCAACGCCTCCAGCCATCCGAGTTCGGAGCCGTCCGTAACCCGGCAGTTCACACCGGTGCCGTCTGCGGCAACGAAGGCGGCGAACAGGCGCGCTGGCGATGGCGGCCATTCGCCACGCTCCATGCGGCCGGTATTCGCGACACCACCCGGATCGCCGCGAAACGTTCCGTGAAGAAACTCCACCGAAACTGAAAACATCAGTCGTCGAGCCCCGGCCACGTTTCCGTGATAACCCTTTCCAGGTTTGACTTCGGAAAAAGCGTGACGGACCGTCCCCAACCGTCGAGCGGCACGTCCTGCCTGCGTGCAAAGGCAATGGCTTGTGTCAGCAATTCCCCGGTTTCCCGGTCGCCGCCGAATTCGCAGGCTTCGTCATGGCCGTGACCTAGCCAGACCGCCGTCGTCGCGCGCGGTTCCAGTTCAGCGCCCGAGCGAAGGGCAAACCCGCGACCGAAGGCAAGATTATGCGCATGAAGAGCCAGCGCAACGAGCAGCGAGCGGGCCGCCGCATCCGCGTCCGGGCGTTTGTCCCGAGGCTGACACGGCGCAGTTGCGCAAAGGACACGGTCGCCTGCTGGGTAATTCGAGCGAATGAAACCGCCGAAGGCACCATTTCGCCATCCTTGAATGGCACCTGCCCATGACCTATTTCGGACAGTTTTCCGGACTTTGCCTTACCACCAGGTTTTGCCGTGCCGGACGCATTTTTCTCTTCCGAGCTTTGCCTTTGCTTCAACTCCCACGTTGTTTGATCATCCGGGTTCGATTGAATTCCGTTGTCAACATTGAGATTCAGTGGATCACCCTTCAGCCCGCGCACCTTCGTCTGCGTCGTCGCGGGGCGCCAGCCGATTATTTCCGACACCCATGCGCGCGCATGCTTGCTCTGGGTATTTTTCTTGCCGAGATGCGACTGCCAGAAGCCGTATATCAAAGCCTGCGGGAACCATGCCATCAACGGGCCGCAAGTCTGTGCAGTAGCACCGAATATTTTCTTGCCCAACTCCGTCTTGATGAAATCCTGCCCATCCATCTTGGCATCACGAAGATAGGCGTCGGCGTTGCGATGCGGAAACTGCAAGCTCGAAATGCCGTTGGGCAGATGCGACGGCAGGTTATCAAGCATGGAAAGGTCGAGTTCGAATTCGGGAACCCCGCAAGCTTCCCGGGACCGGAGCAATGCATCCTCAAGGCGGTTCGCCTGCGACGGAACGTTGTCGATGACGATAATGGGCGTGGGAGTTTCGTCGTCGACGCTCGCCCAACGGCAATCCTCCTGATAGACGCCTCCCGCATAGATTGCCGGCTTCACGAGACCGCCGGGGCCGGACAGAGGCTCCAGTTCCGCGTTAATGCGGATGCCGCTGTCTGCAGACGTGTCCGAACAGCCTTCAATCAGCATTTCCAGATCAATCGTTCGCGTCATATTCGTGTCTCCCTCAAATCTGCTTTTGAACCCAGGGACTTGCGCCTGCTGAATTTTGAATGCGTGACACGTCGCAAACCGGGGTGATCTTTTTCATCAACAGATGTAAGTGCCTTGGCCGGAACCAGTCCATGAAAAGCCGTCTTTGCCAGCCGAACGGCGCGCTCCCTGCAAGGCGTTCGAATGACGTCGACTTTGCCTTCGGCTTGCAAGATATTTTTGCCAACTACCGGCGTTACTGGTTGTAACGGCTGAGGCAATTTCTCGGTATTGTGGTACCGATAACGCATTGCATATCCGAAGCTTAGCTGCCTTTACCAAGGCCGGTTAGCAACAGAAACGCCGAGTAACGACCAAGTTTCATGGAACCACCGCCGAAGTCCTCACGCCATGCGTAACTAAAGGCGCCGTTGGGATCGGCAAGCAGTCCTCAAATAGCTTTGTGCTCAAATTGCCTCCTGCAGGCTCTGTTTTCAGTCAACTGTGAACACCGAAAACATTACTGGAGTTTAAATGGATTGCCGTCTCGGAGAGACTATAAATTTGATGCGACAAAGGAGATTTGGCCAGAAGGGTTCTGCCTTGCCTCTTGTTGTGGGCATGATCTTGGCCGGAGTCGTCTATTCCATTGCACCGGTCTGGATAGGCACAAACGACCTAACCCGTAGTGGTTACCTTAAGACCCTTGGCTGACAGTTCAGCAATCTTGTCTTCATCGGCTTCGTCGTCGGTTATCAGTTCATCGATATCGGATAGCCGGCTAAACCTGCACAGGCCCGGATCGGCGAGTTTAGAACTGTCGGCCAGAAGGACTTTGCGGCGCGCCGAAGCGATCATGGCGCGTTTGACATAGGCGATCTCAACCGAGGCATCGCTGGCTCCGCCGGGCCAGACCGCCATGCACCCGACGAGCAGCAAATCGACATGCAGTTCGCTGAAAAACGAAATTGCCTGTTCCCCGGCAATGAGCTGTGTACCCTTTCGAACGGTGCCTCCCGGCACGATCACCCGCCAGTTCGATACACCTGAAGCATATTGGGCGATATCGAGGCTGATGGTGATGACCGTCAGAGCGAGATTGTGCGCCGCAGCCGCGCGCACGGTCTCGAATACGGTCGAGGAACTGTCAAAGATCACGCTGTCATGGTTGCGGATTCGCGCTGTGGCAAGCGTGCCGATCTTCACCTTCTGCGTGCGTCGAAGCTGTGCGTTCAGATGCGGTTCCCGCTCGAAGGTCGTCCCGGGCTGTTGAAGCAGAATGGCGCCACCATGAGTGCGTTCCAGGTAGCCATTTTCCTCGAGATGATCCAGATCGCGTCGAATAGTGGATTCCGACGCGTGAATAGCGTCAGACAGTTCCTGGATCGACACCGCTCCGGCGGAACGCAGGTGATCGAGAACCATCGCGCGCCGCTTGGCCGGCACGATTTCGGTACGTTTCGGCATGCCATTCCATATCGTTCAGTTTATTTCGTCCCCTGCGTTACCAAAGTGTGTAGCCGCAGTCTATCGGCAGCACGGCGCCGGTGACGGCGCTGGCAGCATCTGAAACCAGAAACAGTATCGGGGCGGCAACCTCTTCGGGCAGAGCCACGCGCCGCATCGGCGTGTTGTCCATCCAGACAGGAAACAGGCTCTCGTCGCTGAAGCCGTCACGCGACATGACGGTATCCACGTAGGTCGGCGCGACGGCGTTGACCCTGACGCCACGGTCGGCCCATTCGGCAGCCAGGGACCGTGTCATGTGATGAACACCTGCCTTGGCGGCGTTGTACTGGCTTTGTCGTTGCGGCTTGTTGGAGATCAATCCGGACATGGAACCGAGCGTCACGATACTGCCGCCGCCGCTTTCCAGCATGTGCCGCCCGAACTCGCGGCATGACCAGAAGCTGCCGTTCAGATTGACGTCCAGCACCTTGCGCCAGACGTCATCTGTCATCTCTTCGCTGGGCGTATCGGGCCAGGCGATGCCGGCATTGGCGACGAGGATGTCCACGCCACCCATCGTCCCGATGAGTTCTTCGGCGACCCCGCAGGCTGCGGCGGCATCGGTTACGTCGAGGATGGCGGTCGTTACTGCGTGGCCCAAGTCGCACAGGTGCGCTTCGGCCTCGGCAAGAAGTGTCGGGTCGATGTCGGTGAGTGCAACTGTGGCGCCGGCTTCGGCCAGTGCCGATGCTGTGGCGAGCCCTATACCGCGCCCGCCACCCGTGATGACGGCCTTGCGACCGTCCAGCCTGAACTTCTCAATGTACATGAACCCGAATTCTGGATAAGCGGCTTCGTCATTGAACGCCCCTCATGCTGACCTTTGTTTTGCCGAGCGTGTAGGCTGCGAGACACGACAGGATGTGAACGAAGGCGTTGATTGGGGAGCGGTGCCTGGTGTGTTCGAGCCCCATTTGCGATTTCATCCTGTCGAACAGCGTCTCGATGATGAAGCGCTTGCGCAGCAACAGTTTGTCGAGCAGCGGCATGAGATAATTCTTCATGTTGCGGCGGATGCCTGTGATCAGATGGAGCCCCCGCCGCCACAGTTTGGCGAAGAGTTCCTTGGAGATATAGCCCTTGTCGGCCAGCACCTTGCCTTCCAGTTCACGGGTCATATCGTCGAGAACGGCACGGTCGTCAGTGTTGCCGGGAGTGATCTTGATAGCCATGATTTCACCCTTGTGGTTGATGACCACGTGCAGCTTGAAGCCATAGAACCAGCCTGTTGTGGTTTTTCCGCGTTTCGCCAGGTCGGCAAAGACGCGGTTGCGGGAAATGCGTAGATTGTGGCACACGGCAATCTTGGTGCTGTCCGCGACATAGATGCCGGTCTGGTCGCCGGTAAGGCTATGCATGAGTACGCAAAACGGGATGAAAAGCCGTGGCATGAGCGATACGAAACGCCCGTATGACGGGATTTCGCCGAAATAGTCGCGGTACTTCTGCTCAACGCCGTAATGCCAGAAATGCTTGAAATCCTTGAACGGCGAGAGGTGGAAAAGCACCATGATGAACAGCATCTCGCTGAGGCACAGCTTGCCCGATCGGCGGCGTTTGCGGCCTGTCGGGAGAAGGTGATGTCGTTCCCAGTCTTCAAAGGTCTTCGCGAAATCATCGAGACAGCAGAAGATTGCGGTGGTAGACAACGACATGAGGGGGCTCGCTCGTGTTGTTTCAGATGCGATCTTGAATCATGTCGTTCGTGGTTCGAAAAGATCCCTCTCACCAATTTCCTTATCCAGAATCGGGGTTACATGATGTTCCTCTTCTGCGGCAAAGGGCGCCTGAGTTACGACTGGAATATCGCTCGTTTCGATCCCGATCAGGGGTGTTGTCCATAGACCAGCGTACACCCCGCTGTAAAAGTATCGCCTAGCCCGATGGTCGCTTCCGGTGTCTCCAGATGGGGCGTCGCGACGCAGGCAAAGGTCCAGCCTCGCGAAAGATCGCGGTCTGGAAACGGCGGGGCCTTGTAGTCTGCGTCGGCGGGTGGGCGGACATACGCCACCGGCTGTCCCGCTTCCGCTCGCGCCGCCGCCAGCAGGCTGCCGACCAGCAATGCCTGTCGCTCGTTCGCGGCCGTATGGCGGGTAACGCTGGCGGCCCAGTCGTCGGCGTGCACGCACAAGCGCTCGACCTCAAACCGTTCTGCACATGCTAGCATGGTGTCCGGCGAGGGTGCCTGCCCGGCGGATACATCCGGAAATTCCGATGCGCTCATGCCCAGTGATGTGGCCATTTCACCCGCCGCATCCAGAACCGCTGCGAGTGCCATCTTGTCGGCATAACCACCGAGTTCGAGATGAAGAAAGGTCAGCCCCGCTTTACGCCAGGATCGCGACAGCTCTCTCAGATAGGCGATTTCTACGTCTATGCGATCATGCGCGACGCTACCCAAACCTCCCACCAGCGCGGTAGCCTCTCCGGCAAACCGGTTGGAGAGGGCAACGAATTCCTCATCCCGCTCAAGGCCCGGATCGTCGAAGCGGACGATGAAGCGGGAGGAGCGTGGTAGCGGTTTACCCGAGACGATCTCGCCACGTGAAAACTCGAAGATGAATATCTCCGGACGCGCCCCCGTCTCGGCGCGAATGGCCTCTCCCGAAACGGTATCGCCGTCCTGGGCGATCTTGATGCGTGGCGGCAATACCGCGCGCATGTTTGCGCTTCGGTCGGAAAGCGCGGCAAGCGCCGGCGCTCCGATCTCCGACAGCGCCCATGCTGCCTGCAGGCCGGTGCCGCCGATTGCCTGGCGAATGTCCGGAAGACGACGCAACCAGTTCGGGAGGCCTTCACTCTGCCATCGAATTTCCCCGCCGACACCGTTTAGTGCCCGTCTCCTCAAAAGATCGAACAGCTCGACTGCTTCGGGCGAGCCGGAAGTGACCGCGGCCTGTTCCAGATGGACAAGGCGAGCGATGATATCGATGCAGGCGTTGGACAGGCACAGAACCTGCCCGGCGGACTTCGCCAGAGCCGGTATCTGGTCGGCAACCTCGGTGTAGGCTGTTTTCCAGGCGCCGGGGCCAACGATGGGGGGGAGGGATGGCCGCACCCGGTCAGGCCACCGTCGATCGGCAGCGTGATCCCGGTTATCATGGCGGCCCAGTCCGACAACAGGAATGCGATGGGCAGTGCAATCTCTTCCGGTGTGGCCCAGCGGCCCAACGGCATCTGACTGAGAAAGGGTTCGGCTACATGAGGCTGGGTCCAGTGATCTCGAGAAATTTCGGTCAGCACGACCGTTGGGTTCACGCTGTTGACACGAATACCGTGCTGGCCAAGTTCGAGCGCGCTGACCCGGGTGATGCTGTCGAGGGCCGCCTTCGACGCGGCGTATGAGATATGGCCCCAAAGCGCAACGAGCGCCGCCTGACTGGAGATATTGACGATCGAACCGCCCTTGCCGGCTTCGACCATGGATTGCGTGGCATATTTCGTGACCAGAAGGGCCCCTCGCGTGTTCACCTCGATCGCCCGGTCAAACACCGCAATGTCTGTGCTCATCGGTGTGGCAATTTCACCGCCGAAACCGGCTGAGTTCACCAGCCCCCAGATCTCGATTCCCTTCAGGGCTTTGGCCACGCTGGCTTCGTCTTCAAGCTCGAATGCCGTGGTTTCGCAACCCGTTTCATCTGCCAGTGCCTTCAGTGCGTCGACCTTGCGGCCATGCGCCAGGACCGTCGCGCCTCGCACCGCCAGTTGTCTGACCACCTCGGAGCCAATCCCTCCAGTGGCCCCGGTGACAAGAATCCTGCGATCGTTGAAGTTGATTTCGTGGCTCATTCTATCGTGCTCCCAGATTCCATAAATGTGGCCGACGTCAGGCCAACCGCGCGCCGGCGACGTCGAACAGGTATCGCTGCCCAGCTTCAAGATCGGCAAAAACCTGATCGCCGGAACTCGGACGATCGCTGCCCTGCGCCCTGATGGTCAGTGTCTCGTCGCCAAAGTTCAGATGAACGTAAGTATCGCTGCCCAGCAACTCGACAATCTCTGCCGTTGCGGACAGTGAGTTGTCGGCCTGGCGCAGCACGATGTGCTCCGGACGAACGCCGAACTCGACCGGCTGGCCGGGTGCTGCTTCAGCGGTCAGTTGCACCCGTGTGTGGAAGCCGATGTCCAGGGCGACCTCGGCCATGTCGCCGTCAACCGCAACGATTCGACCGGCAAGAAAATTCATCGCGGGCGATCCGATGAAGCCGGCTACGAAGCGGTTTGCGGGTTCGTCGTAAAGCGCCATCGGCGAGCCCACCTGCGCGATTTTGCCTTCATTCAACACGACGATGCGGTCGGCCAAAGTCATTGCTTCGGTTTGATCGTGGGTAACATAGACAATGGTCGAGCGAACCTCGTGACGCAGTCGTCCGATCTGTGTGCGCATCGACACCCGCAAGGCAGCATCGAGATTAGACAGCGGCTCGTCGAACAGGAACAGTTCGGGTTCACGGGTCATGGCGCGGCCGATGGCAACACGTTGGCGCTGCCCACCGGACAATTCGCGCGGTCTGTGGTTCAGGTAGGGTGCCAACTGCAGCTTTTCGGATGCCGTGGCGATGCGCGCAGCAACCACGTCGCGTGCCATGCGTGCCATTTCCAGCCCGAATCCGATATTGCGGCGGGCCTTCATATGCGGATAAAGCGCGTAGCTCTGAAAAACCATGCCGACTCTGCGTTCCCTCGGACCGAGTGGTGTCACGTCGCGACCGTTCAGTCGAATTGTACCGCTTGTTGGCTGATCAAGGCCGGCAATCATGCGCAAAAGCGTGGACTTACCGCAGCCCGATGGTCCGACCAGCACGACGAACTCTCCGTCATCTATGCTCAGCGACAATCCGGGTACAACAGTCACGTTTCCGAATGAGCGTGTAACGTTATCCAGTTCGAGCGCAGCCATGGGTTACCCCTTTAGGGCGCCGGCCAGCAATCCGCCAACGAAGGCGCGCTGCACGGCGATGTAAAGCAGGACAAGCGGAAGGGCGATCAGTACCAGGACAGCGAAAAGCGCACCTGGATTGGCCATGTAGAGGCCGGAATACTGCATTGGTACGATAGTCAGTGTCTTCATCTGTGCTTCAGTCAGGATGATGAGGGCCAGGAAAAACTCGTTCCAGGACACGATGAATTGCCAGATAGCAACGAACACGATGGAAGGTCGGATAACCGGCAATGCGACATGCCAGAAGGTCTGCCAGGCGGAGCAACCGTCCACGCGCGCCGCATCGAAGAGTTCCGCCGGTGAATCGTCGAGAAAGCTCTTCAGAACCACGATGGCAAAAGGGGCGCCAAGCGCCGCGTAGGGAAATATCAGGCCGAGATATGTGTTAACCCAGCCGAAATTGCGTACGAGGATGGCCAACGGCAAAACCAGCGAGGCAATGGGGACCATCAGCGTGGTCAGAAGGGTCACGTAAAGCACGGTGGAGCCGCGGATCCGCAGGATCGATGCGGCAAAGGCAAATGCCGCGGCGACCGACACGACGATAACCACGGTCGCAAGCGTGATGATCATGCTGTTGAGAAAGATACGCAGCAGCGGATTGTCGCGCATCACGATGACGAAGTTATCCAGTGTTACCGGCCACACGATCAGCGCCGGATCGAAAGCCTGGCCCGGTGCACGCAGCGAGACCGACACCATGTAAATCAGCGGCACGGTCCAAAATCCCAGAACCACCAGAAGGACCAGGTGAACAACAATGCTGCTTGCCTTTGTGCCGGACATGGCTCAGTCCTCCTTTGCCGGCGTCAATTTCGTACCCAGCCCAACGATCTGGATCACCGACAGCACCAGAGCGATGAGCAGCACGATGACTGAAAGCGAAGCGCCCCGGGCGGGGTCGTTGAGAATGAAACTCTCCTTGAAAATCATTGTGCCAAACACTTCGCTGGCTCTGTTGGGGCCGCCACCGGTCATCAGGTGCACAATGGGAAAAGTCTGCAGAGTGCCGAGAATGCCCAACAGCAGCAGGGATTTTGTTGCCGGAGCAAGCATCGGAACAATGACGAAAACGCCGAGCCGCCAGCCCCTGGCTCCATCGACTTTCGCGGCGTCGAGCACTTCGCTCGGCAAATTGGCGATCCCGGCAATATACATCAGCATGGAAAATCCGGTCCATTGCCAGATATTGACGATGATGAGTGCGTAGATTGCCAGTTCCGGATCGCCCAGTGGTGACGTGGACATCCGTATGCCCAGGAGTTTCAGGTATTCCTGTGCGATTCCATAATAGGGCGCATAGATATGGACCCACACGATGCTGACAACCGACACCGAGGTGACGACCGGCAGGAAGAACATGGTCCTGAAGAAGCCCTTGAAACGGTTGGTGTGCATTTCGATGAAGTAGGCGATCAGGCCGCCGAGCAGCATCTGTACAGGAATGGTGATCGCTGCCCAGATCGCCATGTTTGCAACCGCGATCCAGAATACCTGGTCCCGCAGGATCGAAACATACGCATCCAGCGTGATCCCGCCTCTCTTGTCGGACCAAAGACTCTCGCCTACAACCCACACGATGGGGTAGGCGACGAAGACCAGGAACAGCAGGATCGCCGGAATGGCAAAGGCATATTGCGAAACAAACGCAGTAAGCGGGTGCCGTTTAGGTGTCGACTCCGCTTCATTCGCAACGGTCATCGTGGTGTTCCAACGCCTGCCTTCCCCAACAGCGGGCCGATCTGCTCGGCATTCGGCCCGCTGACCGTTTCCCTTACTGGGCAGCCGCGACCTGTTCCAGGGGAGTGATTTCTGTATGGCGGAAGGCAGTTTTTCTAGTGGCCTGTAATCACTTGTTATTTTTGGAGCCGAATCTGAAGTGGGCAGCGAATTTGGCCGATTTCGCGAAAAATCGGCGCGTGGGCCGCGATTTTTCCATTTTCACTGCAGGACTGGGTGCGGTCTGGTGTGGCGGAGCGCCCCTTCAATGTGCAATTTCTCCAATTCCCCTCACGAGGGAGGCGCACAAAAAAGGAACGCTCCGATGCACAGCCTACAGCCGGGAACAGCCATTGCCAACATCAACGAAAAGGATGCTGCCGACAGCCCGGCGCAGAAAAACCTCGCGGATTTTGGCAAGCTTCTGGCTTTGCATGCCCACGAACTGGGCGTGGCGGAGTATCTCGCCGAAATGTTCCGAGCCGACCCGCTATCAGCCGAAAAAGCCTATCAAGAAATGATCTTGGGTATTGCTCGTTCGGGCCTGACGGAGGCATTCGAGATGCTTGACGACCAAGGACAGTCTCTGGAAATAGACGGCACAACCTATCGCAAGGCTGAGACCACGCCGGGCCGGGCGATGACAACGTTCGGGCCGGTCACCTTTGGCCGGTCACGTTATCGTCCCTCGGGCGGCGGCGCTGCGCTGGTTCCTGCGGAGAGCTTGCTGGGGCTGACAGATGGTGGACTGACGCCTGCGGCGGCGGGCCTTTCAATGTCCCTGATGAGCAGTCTGACAGCCCGCGAGAGCCAGGACATCTGGGCGAGGCTGTGCGGCGAAGGGCCCTCGGTGGCCTCTCTGGTAAGACTTTCCGGGGAGGCAGGAAACTGCATGGACGAGTGTTCCGACGAATTGCTGGCGGAACTGCGGGCCCAGGAAGACCTGCCTGATGCGGCCGTGTCGGTGCTTGCTTCCCTCGACGGGGTCATGGTGCACATGAAGGCCGAAACGGCGGATGGCAAAACCACCGAGGCAGGCTGGCGCGAGGCTTCATGCGGCGTCGTAGCCTTGGTTGATAACGAGGGCAATATGCTGGAAAGCCGGTACTTCGGACGTTTTCCAGAGGCTGGCAAGAAGAACCTCAAGTCGCAGTTGAAAGCTGAGGTTTCCTACTGGATCGGGCGCAAACCGGACCTGAAGCTTGCGGTCGTTGCAGACGGCGCGAAGGACAACTGGACGTTTCTGGAATCGCTGCAACCCGACGTGATCCTGGTCGACTTCTGGCACGCGGCTCAGCATTTGAGCGCTGCCGCCGATGCCGCGTTTGGCAAAGGCACGGCTGCGGCAAAGGCCTGGTTCGAGAAATGGCGGCATGTGCTGCGCCACGATCCCAATGGTGCCAGCAAGGTGATTGACGCCTTGCGCTACCAGTTGCGGAAAGGGGAAAAGGCCGACGAAATCCGAGCGGAATTGGGCTACTTCCGCAATAACCGCAGCCGCATGAACTATGCGGAAGCTGCCAGCGCGGGATTCGCAATCGGATCGGGCGCGGTGGAGGCGGCGAACAAGGTCCTGGTGACAAGCCGGATGAAGCGTTCTGGGCAGCGCTGGGGGCGCGAAGGCGGCCAAGGGGTTTTGACCTTCCGCGCCCTGCTCAAATCCGGACGCTTCGATAAAGCATGGATCGCCATGGCACCGCGCCTGAACCGCGACGACCGATGGAAGCCACCAAAATGCGCAAATGACAACCAAACAGTGGTCGCGCAAGATGCGCTCGCAGCATGATTTGCAGAATGGAATTCGCCGCACAAAAACGACGCCATATGGGAATCACACCCTGTTCCAGTGCGGCCTTCGGCTCGAGCGATCCGGCGGCGACGCCGGCCAGTGCATCTTGCAGCGCCTGGCTTACCTTGGGATCGGCAAGCCGCTGATTCTGCGCTACCGGCAACTCGGACATGAACCGGTCATAAAGCGCCAGTGTGTGCTCCGACACATCTCCCTTGGGTGCGTGATTGCGGAAGGCCGGCAAATCATTGAGATCGTTAAGCGCTTCCTGCAGGCCAACGCCGTTGGTCAACTCGGCCAGGAATTTCCAGGCGGCCGGGTTGTCAGCACCGTTCTTGGTCAGGCCGTAGCCGATGTCGATACCGCCCACCGGCGGGCTTGCGGACGAAGAGCCTGGAACGGCTGGCAGGTGGAAATAATCGAAGCCAGCCATGTTCTGGACGTCCTGAGACAACGGCGGCGGGAATTTACTTTCCTGCATCCACCAGGAACCAAGCGCCATCATGCCAACACGGCCCTGTGCCAGAAGCTGGGCG
This sequence comes from Trididemnum miniatum, assembly GCA_964006365.1. Classification (NCBI taxonomy): domain Eukaryota; kingdom Metazoa; phylum Chordata; class Ascidiacea; order Aplousobranchia; family Didemnidae; genus Trididemnum; species Trididemnum miniatum. The sequence goes on along the minus strand of CAXFYD010000061.1, from coordinate 655 downwards.
CCGGTCGGGTAGGCATGAGCGCCGAGCGCGCCGTCCTGAAAGATCTTGTCGTCGAAGAGGCCTTTCCAGGCCGCCATGGCCGATACCAGTGCCGGTGATGTCCAGGACGCCTCGCCATTCTGAGCCTTGTCCACGATCCCGGGTGCAAACTGATTGGCAAGCATCAGAAACACATTGATATTCTGCCAGCCATCGGCGGCACCCTGGAACATGGGAATGTAGCCGGCTTCCGTCAGGCTCGCAGCGGCTTCTTTCAACTCGTCATAGGTCTTGGGAACCGAGATGCCGATTTCGTCGAACAGGCGTCGGTTGTACCAGATCGCCAGAACCTGGGACTCCTGTGGCATGATGTAGTAGTTCTCATCACCTTCAGGATTGCCCATCAGCATTTGCGACCGGTTGATCGGAAATACGTTGTCGACCCAGTCTGCACCCCATTCGGCAGCGGCCAGTTCGTTGATCGGTGCCAGGTCCTCGCGATACTGCTGGGTCAGTGAGCCGGGTTGGAGACCGATAACATCGCCTTCTGGCCGCCGACGATGAAGAAGCGACCCTTTTCGATTTCCGCCTTCAACTCGAATGGGCGCGTCTCGCGGACACCGCTGTCCAGGTCCTTCTGCACCGCGTCGAAGAGCGGCCTGAAGCTTTCGAAGTC
>CAXFYD010000060.1:0-12000 GCA_964006365.1 Trididemnum miniatum | reverse complement strand
GCTTATGATACTTAGGAGATTTCTTTAAATAAAAAATATTGTTTACAATCGGAAGACTTTGAGCTATTTGAGATATAATAGAGTCTCAAGCTAGAGAATTGTTTCTTCTTTAATAACAATTAATTCTATCGTAGGTTGGGTTGAGGTAACGAAACCCTTCGACGAGTCTCGGGGCAGGCCCAACAAACCAAAATCTTGGTGTTGGGTTTCGCTGTCGCTCTACCCAACCTACAATCTAAGTTCTTGGTTATTGGTTGTTGGTTGTTGGTTGTTTGTTGTTGGTTCATCGGGCTTATGTTGTAGGGTGGGCATTGCCCACCATAGGGCTTATTATACCTAAGAGATTTCTTTAAATAAAAAATATTGTTTACAATCGGAAGACTTTGAGCTATTTGAGATAGAATAGAGTCTCAAGCTAGAGAATTGTTTCTTCTTTAATAACAATTAATTCTATCGTAGGTTGGGTTGAGGTAACGAAACCCTTCGACGAGTCTCGGGGCAGGCCCAACAAACCAAAATCTTGGTGTTGGGTTTCGCTGTCGCTCTACCCAACCTACAATCTAAGTTCTTGGTTATTGGTTGTTGGTTGTTGGTTGTTTGTTGTTGGTTCATCGGGCTTATGTTGTAGGGTGGGCATTGCCCACCATAGGGCTTATTATACCTAAGAGATTTCTTTAAATAGGCAATATTGCTTGAAAATAGTGTATTGCATTGTAATATAGATGGAGGTTATCCCGTGGGTTGAGAAACCGGGTTTCTTGCCCACGTTTCAGCATTATCCTTAAAATAATAAGAGAAACCCGGCGAATGGGCTGAAATCCAATCCACATTTCTTTGATAACGATTAATTCTATCGTAGGTTGGGTTGAGGTAACGAAACCCTTCGACGAGTCTCGGGGCAGGCCCAACAAACCAAAACCTTGGTGTTGGGAGGTCCCTGCACTTCGACTACGCTCAGTGACCGCGGTAGTCGAAGGGTTTCCCTATCGCTCAACTGCAGAGAGTCAGTAAACTATTAATACTGCTTTGGACCACAGCGATAGATGTTGTGGTGGGCAATGCCCACCCTACTCTTAAGATAAATCAAACAACAAATAACCAACACTTCGACTACGCTCAGTGCAAGCAACCAACAACCAACCTACAATCTAAGTAGTTCTCACTAAATAAAAATGCTATACTATAGAGAGCCAAGTCAAGAGTCCACAGTCTAAAACACAAACAGGGTAAAATCCCCAAAGTTAAGACTACTAAACCGAGAGTAAAGGAGCTATCATGTTGTTACAAGAATTGAAGGAAGAAGTATTCAAGCTATCGCCAACAGATCGCCTTGCTTTAGCAAGCATTATTATGGAGTCTCTTGAAGATACTCTAACTTCCAAGTCCTCACGGCAAAAAGGATCTCGAAGAGATCGCTCTGATGCAATTAAACGGATGGGAGGTTTATTAAAAACGGATCGACCCGCACCTACAGATAAAGAAGTGGCCGCAATGTTAGAGCAGCGCCGAGTAGAGAAATACATTCAATGAAAGTTTTAATTGATACAAATATTGTCCTAGATTTTCTCTTGGAGCGAGAGCCATTTTATCAAAATGCCCAATTGCTATTTCAAGCGATTGATTCCCGTCGAGTTGTGGGCTACATTGCGGCAACAACACTTACAGATATTTTTTATATTTCCCGAAGACACACCCGCAATGTTGAACTTGCAAGGCAAGCAATTTTAGAAATTTTAACTGCGATGAAAATTTGTCCCGTTAATCGAGCAGTTTTGGAATCAGCTTTTGGATCTGGTTTGTCCGATTTTGAAGATGCCGTTCAAATTGCTTGTGCAGTTTCAGAGGGATTAGACGCTATACTGACAAGGGATAAACAAGGTTTTATTCATTCGTCTATACCTGTGTTATCTATTGATGAGTTATTCCAACGATTGGAAGCGGATAATAATCAATAGCTAGCTATAAAGTAATGGAATGGAATGAAAAAATGAACAAACAACAAACAACAAACAACAAACAACAAACAACTGCTATAAATCTAAATCTCCAAATTCTGGCTTGGGATTCCGTTTCATTAAGGCTTTAACCGCTTCCTCTGGTGTAGTTTTTCTTTGGAGCAATCCATAAACTTCCCGAGCAATAGGAACGCTCAAACCTTGGCGATCGGCGATTTGAATCAAGACTTTGGTGGTATTGACTCCTTCCGCAGTCCTTTCGATCTCAGCTAAAGCTTCCTCAAGGGATTGACCCCCAGCTAATCTATAACCTACTTGGTAGTTGCGGGAGAGAGAACTATTGCAGGTGGCCAGTAAGTCTCCTAAACCGGATAAGCCAAAGAAAGTGGAACTTTTAGCCCCTAAATAAGTGCCTACTCGAATCATTTCTGGCAAGGCTCTGGTTAAAAGACTGGCTTTGGCGTTGGTTCCCAGTTGCAAACCGTCGCAAACTCCAGCGGCGATCGCCATGACATTTTTCAAGGTTCCCCCCAACTCGGTTCCCAAGGGGTCGTTATTGACGTAGACGCGAAAGCTATTTGAACTGAAACAGGCTTGTACCGTTTCCGCTGCCCCCAAGTGGGAACTAGCAACTACCGTGGCCGCTGGTAAACCCTTGTCGATTTCCTGAGAAAGATTGGGCCCGGAGAGGACGGCTACGGGATAATGGGGAAAGGCTTGTTGCCAGATTTGGGATGGAGTGCGAGTGGTGAGCGGGTCTAAACCTTTGGTGGCTGTTACTAAGATAGGGCGATCGTCTATGCCGATTTTCAGAAGTTTTTCAATAGTGGGGGAAACTCCTAATACAGAAACAGCAGACACCAGCAGATCGGCTCCTGCTACTGCTGATTCTAAGCTTTGGGAACTGCGACGGGACCACAAGCGCACTTCTTGAGGCTGACTGCGAGCTGCTACACTAGCTAAAGCGGAACCCCAAGCGCCTCCACCGAGGATGGTTACAATTTTTTTTCTATCTGTCACTATATTATTTTTAGATTTTTTTATAGTTTATAATGATAGGATTAATAGAACTACACAGAAACCGGGTTTCTGAACTAAAACTCTGGATAATAGGCCGTTTTATCCGGACTCCAAACCCGGTTTCTAAGCTTGTTTGCCTAAGTCCTGATTAAAATTGGGTAGGAAATTTCCGGCCTTGTATTCTCGAAGATTTAGATGAGGGCATCTGCTGCAGGTGGAGTAACTGCTATTATATCTGTATTATTCTTTTTTTATTCTCTCTCCAGAAACTTAAAATTGACAACAAGCTAAAACCCAAGAGGAATAAGGCTTTTCGAGTTTCTGGCATTTTTTGCGGAGACATTCGTCAATTCAACATGTTTGAATTTTGAATTTTGAATTTTTAATTCTCCGTCAGGAGCTATTAATTATTCAATGAGTTGAGGAGCAAGTAATGACAATTCAATTAAAACCAGAGCAAGAAGATTTTATTAAGGCACAAGTGGCCAGTGGCAAGTATAATTCTCCTGAAGAAGCGATGGATAAAATATTCTTGATTTTTGAGATGGTAGAAGGTGACTATGAGAGATGGTTACAAGAAACTGTTTTAAAAATAGATGAAGGAATCGAATCTTTGGAAAGAGGAGAAGGGGATGAGGTCGAAATAGTGTTTAACAGATTACGGGAAAAATTACGTCAAGCAAAGGCAAATCAATGATGAAACGCCACCTACTAATACCAGAAACCGGGTTTCTTCTATTATTTTAAGGATTAATGCTAAAATTTTTTTTGGACAGAAACCCGGTTTCTCAACTACGGAATAACCTGAATCTATACTACGATGCAACGCCACTATTTGTAGCAAAAATTTTTGTATTTCATATAAATAACTCAAGAACGAGATAAAATTAATGATACAAGCTGTTACTAAACCGATAACTTTTAGAGAATTTGTGAAATGGAAACCAGACGGAGGACATTATGAATTGCATGACGGGGTAATCGAACAAATGCAGCCGAGAGGAAAACATGAAGAAATAATTGGCTTTTTAAGTACAGAATTTACTCTAGAATTTCGCCGTTTAAATTTACCTTATTTTATCCCCAAACAAGCATTAGTGAAAATTCCAGATCGTGAATCCGGTTATTCCCCGGATGTTTTAATCTTAAATCGGCCCAACCTAGTTAATGAGTCTTTGTGGGATAAATATTCTACAGTACAAAGTAACAAATCTATCCCTTTGGTAGTAGAAATTGTGAGTAGTAATTGGCGAGATGACTATTTAACCAAGGTGAGAGATTACGAAGAAATTGGGATTCAGGAATATTGGGTTGTGGATTACTTGGGTTTAGGCGGGAAACGTTATATTGGTTATCCAAAACAACCGACTATTTCGATTTATTCTTTGATGGACGGAGAATATCAAGTAAATCTTTTTCATCAAGATGATATAATTGTATCTCCTAGTTTTTCCAAGTTAAATTTAACTGTAGAGCAAATTTTTAGAGCGTAACCCAAGAAAAACTCTAACGGTCACTCTATCAACTATCCACTATCAACTATCCACTATCCACTATCAACTATCAACTATCAACTATCAACTATCAACTATCAACTATCAACTATCCACTATCCACTATCCACTATCCACTATCCACTATCCACTATCCAATGAGTTTCCGAAATCCTGCACCAACGGTAGATATTATTATTGAATTAATTGACAAACCCCATCGACCGATTATCTTAATCGAAAGAAAAAATTCTCCTTATGGCTGGGCTATTCCAGGGGGATTTGTAGACTATGGGGAATCAGTAGAAACAGCAGCAAGGCGAGAAGCAGAAGAAGAGGTTTCTCTTGCAGTGGAACTCATAGAACAATTCCAAGTTTATTCAGAACCGAACCGCGATCCTCGGAACCATACCCTCAGTGTAGTATTTATTGCTACGGCGAAGGGGGAACCCCAAGCTGCTGACGATGCGAAAAGTTTAGGTATTTTTCCCCAATGGGAAATGCCTTCTAATCTCTGTTTCGACCACGACAAAATCATGAAAGATTATTGGCACTATCGCCATTACGGCATTCGTCCCGCTCCAAGGGCATAAAATATATTTGTTTGAGAAGGGATTCGATCGTCTTCTCTTAATTTTTAATTTCATTTCTTGAAAAAAATATTTAATTATCCAGCATCTTCAGGGGAAAGCATTATGCTCGAAAGCAAAGAAGAAAGAATAAATAACTAAGAACAAATGACTAATCATTGCATGATTCCCGTGGTCAAATCTCCCAAGGACTACCAAGCCTATCGCATCAGTCCGGAAGATAAGAACCGGCTGGCAATTGTTTTCGATCCTACTATCGCCCATCGTTCTTTAACTTTTTGTGTGGAGATTTTTGAACCAGGAGGAAAAACACCCCTCCATCAACATAGAATTGGCGTGGAAATGTTTTTTATCCTCAAAGGAGAGGGTTTGGCCGTCTGCGATGGCAAGATGGTTAGATTGAAAACTGGAGATAGTTTATTGGTTCCTCCTCAAGGAGTACATAAAATTGTAAATACTGGAAGCGATCGCTTATATGCCCTCTGTTTTATGGTTCCAAATGAGAATTTTGCTGAATTGATTCGTAACGGGACTCCAGTTCCATTAGATGAGGAAGATTGGCGAGTACTGGGTCGTACAGATAATGTTCTTGCTGCTTGAACTATAGCATTTCTCATACTGGTGAGGTACAGCGTTTTAGGTTTTGAAGCAGGAGGAAGGTTTATAGGTGTACCTCATGACCAAGGAACCCTATATAGCGCTACGCGCAATTCAAAATTCAAAATTCAAAATTCAAAAATACGCTATGACTGAGTTTCAGGCTTTATTAATGTCCTAACCTAAATGCGTAGTGCTATGTATGAAAGAGCGATCGCTTATCTCAATATCAAAAAAGGCGATGGAGTTATCAAACATCCTGATAATAAAGATTGTGATTCTTGCTTTCTCGGAAAATGATAAATGATGAAATAATTTTATGCGGTGTGATTCTTATTTCCTTGGGAATCTTTCTTTGGATATGTCTACCCACAGCTTGGGGCGGTCCATATTTTCCTTCCCATATTAAAACAATTACTAGTAGCGCGATCGCTTCCATATACGTGCTATAACTAGTAAAACCCAAAGAAATTTTGTTAATGTTGGGTTTCGTCCCTCAACCCAACCTACTCTATCGATGGATTCTGGTAGGGTGGGCATTGCCCACCACAAGGAAACTGCTGCTACACCAAAGTAATATCTGAAAGAGCGATCGCTTATCTCAATATCAAAAAAGGCGATCGAGTTATCAAACATCCTTATAATAAAGATTGCGATCGCCGCTTTATATTCTACCACCTTATAAGTTTTGTCATAGTTAATAATTATTTGGTCTAATGTAATAGATCGGTATATGGTGGGCGATGCCCACCCTACACATGAATCCAGACTTTAATATTCATTTCGTGTGATGTCAAAAAAAAGTTGCAGTTTATTAATTAATTTGTTAAACTTTAAAATATATTATAGAACCTTCTAACCCTAGAAATTACTCTAGCAACAAACAACAAACACTTCGACGACCCTCTGTGCAGGCAACAAACAACAAATGTTACACCAAAGGAATATCTGAAAGAGCGATCGCTTATCTCAATCAAAAAACGCGATCGCTTTCATATATATATAGGTTAATTAAAATATGTCCTAATCTAAAAACGTAGTGCTATAACTAGTAAAATGCAACGAAACTTTGCCAATGTTGGGTTTCGTGCCTCAACCCAACCTACAATTTCACTCATCAAAAGCCATCATCTAGATAATTAATAATTATTTGGTCTCATGTAATATATCACTATATGGTGGGCGATGCCCACCCTACACATGAATCTAGATAGAATATTCTGGGGATAATTGATGTTAATATTAATTGGCTGTGGTGTCACAAAAAAGTTGCAGTTTATTTATTAATTTGTTAAACTTAAAAATCTATTCTAGAACCTTATAAACCTAGAAATTACTCTGGCAACAAACAACAAACAACAAACAACAAACAACAAACAACAAACAATAAACAACAAACAACAAACAACAAACAACAAATAACAAATAACAAACAACAAATGTTACACCAAAGGAATATCTGAAAGAGCGATCGCTTATCTCAATCAAAAAACGCGATCGCTTTCATATATATATGAGTTAATTAAAATATGTCCTAATCTAAAAACGTAGTGCTATAACTAGTAAAATGCAACGAAACTTTGCCAATGTTGGGTTTCGTGCCTCAACCCAACCTACAATTTCACTCATCAAAAGCCATCATCTAGATAATTAATAATTATTTGGTCTCATGTAATATATCACTATATGGTGGGCGATGCCCACCCTACACATGAATCTAGATAGAATATTCTGGGGATAATTGATGTTAATATTAATTGGCTGTGGTGTCACAAAAAAGTTGCAGTTTATTTATTAATTTGTTAAACTTAAAAATCTATTCTAGAACCTTATAAACCTAGAAATTACTCTGGCAACAAACAACAAACAACAAACAACAAACAACAAACAACAAACAACAAACAACAAACAACAAATAACAAATAACAAACAACAAACAACAAATGTTACACCAAAGGAATATCTGAAAGAGCGATCGCTTATCTCAATCAAAAAACGCGATCGCTTTCATATAGATATGGTTAATTAAAATATGTCCTAATCTAAAAACGTAGTGCTATAAGTAGTAAAATGCAACGAAACTTTGCCAATGTTGGGTTGAGGCACGAAACCCAACCTACAATTTCTGAATTGATTCGTAACGGGACTCCAGTTCCATTAGATGAGGAAGATTGGCGAGTACTGGGTCGTACAGATAATGTTCTTGCTGCTTGAACTATAGCATTTCTCATACTGGTGAGGTACAGCGTTTTAGGTTTTGAAGCAGGAGGAAGGTTTATAGGTGTACCTCATGACCAAGGAACCCTATATATGAAAGAGCGATCGCTTCCATATATATATGAGTTAATTAAAATATGTCCTAATCTAAAAACGCACTGCTATAAGTAGTAAAATGCAAGGAAACTTTGCCAATGTTGGGTTTCGTGCCTCAACCCAACCTACAATCTCACTCATCAAAAGCCATCATCTAGATAATTAATAATTATTTGGTCTAATGTAATAGATCGGTATATGGTGGGCGATGCCCACCCTACACATGAATCTAGATGTTAATATTAATTGGTTAAACTTGAAAATAGATTCTAGAATCTTCTAACCCTAGAAATCACTCCACCAACAAACAACAAACAACAAACAACAAATAACAAACAACAAATGACAAAATTCTATAACAGTGTCTGGAGATTCTCCCGAATCTAGATAATTAACAATTATTTGGTCTAATATAATAGAGCAGTTATTGAAAGCAATAGATGAAAGCACCTACCTCTCACAAAAAAGCGAAAGCCCTCAAACCTGGCAGCCGTCGTCCGGCAAAAGAACTTTGCAGCGAGTGCGGTCTCTGCGATACCTATTACATTCATTATGTCAAGGAAGCTTGTGCTTTTCTCAATCAGCAAGTTAAGGAATTGGAACTTCAAGCCCACGGACGCAGTCGCAATCTGGATCGGGAAGACGATCTCTATTTTGGCGTTCACCAAGATATGATGGCGGCGCGGAAAAAAGAACCCATTCCGGGCGCTCAGTGGACAGGAATTGTAAGTACGATCGCTTGCGAAATGCTGAATCGGGGTCTTGTGGAAGGAGTAGTGTGCGTTCAAAATACCAAGGAAGACCGCTTCGGACCTATGCCAGTAATCGCCAGAACGCCAGAGGAAGTGCTGGCAGCGAGGGTCAATAAACCCACACTCTCTCCCAATCTCTCCATCCTAGAGCAGGTAGAACAGTCGGGAATGAAGCGTTTGTTAGCCATTGGGGTGGGCTGTCAAATTCAAGCTTTGCGGGCAGTACAGCAGCAGTTAGGCTTGGAAAAGCTCTATGTTTTGGGTACGCCCTGCGTGGATAATGTCACCCGTGCGGGGCTGCAAAAGTTTCTGGAAACTACTAGCAAATCTCCCGATACAGTGGTGCATTACGAATTCATGCAGGATTTTCGGGTTCATTTTAAGCACGAAGATGGCTCCATAGAAAAGGTTCCTTTTTTTGGGCTGAAGACTAACCAACTGAAAGATGTTTTTGCTCCTTCTTGCATGAGTTGCTTCGACTATGTCAACTCTTTGGCAGATTTGGTGGTGGGTTACATGGGAGGTACTTTTGGTTGGCAATGGATCGTGGTGCGCAACGATACGGGAAGGGAAATGCTGGAGTTAGTGAAGTCTCAACTGAATACCCAACCTGTTATCTCGAAGGGCGATCGCGCTTCTGCGGTACAGCAGAGCATTCCTGCCTACGATAAGGGGGTGACATTACCCATGTGGGCGGCAAAAATGATGGGAGTAGTCATTGAGAAAATAGGTCCGAAGGGTTTGGAATATGCCCGTTTTTCCATTGATTCTCACTTTACTCGCAATTATTTATACGTCAAGCGCAATCATCCTGAAAAGTTAGACGCTCACGTGCCAGAATATGCGAAGAAAATAGTGGGACAATATAAATTGCCGGAGTAATTAGTTGTTGGTTGTTGGTTGTTGGTTGTTGGTTATTTGTTGTTGGTTATTTGTTGTTTGTTGTTATTTCTTTTTGGTTTTTTGGAACATTTGCTGTGGGTCCTAAGTCAAGAGTAATGTCAATGCTAAACTAGCGATCGGCATAATTCAGCGGTAATATGAAAAAAACATTCTTGCTCCTAGCTCTCTTCTTCCCTACCATCCTAGTCCCACTCCCTTCATCCGCTGAAAATAACCAATATCCTCAAGAATATGTGGCTGACTATATGAATAGCTGTGCGGAAAATGCGATCGCCAGAGGTTTACCGCCTGAAATGGCTCCAGAATTGTGCAGTTGTACCATTAACAAGTTCCAAAGCAAATATACTTTAGACCAATTTACCCAACTGCGTCAACAAGCGGATGCTAACGAACCAGCGGTGGTAGAAAGTTTCCTAGAAGTAGGCTTTCAATGTGTAGAAAACATGCTCTATAACAACAAATAATATCATGTCCATATATAGCAGTTGATAGTTGATAGTTGATAGTTGATAGTTATACAGCAACCTGCCGGTTGCAATACTCAATACTAAACACGTTGATAGGCTGGATACGTAGATGTACCTTATGACCAAGGAACCCCCTAACCCCCAACATTAGACTCAGATCTTGCACCTCATGAGATAAAATTCAAAACCCCGTTCATATAACCAAGGAATAAGTAACTCTAGTTGCTTCAAAAGGGATAAGAGTAAAATATGAGGAAAAAGTAAAACTAAGGCATTTTGTGCATTGAAAGACCAATCTAAATCATGATGATATCCATTCTGTAAATAAACCCAATGTGCCAATAAATAAGAAATCAAAGAAAAAACTAACCAACGATAGACACCCAATAAAGTTTTTTGTCCAAAACGATGAAGGCTAAATTGATGTTTGACCGTCTTAAAAAATCCTTCAATTTGCCATCTAAGTTTTCCCCATCTAGTAATAGTTTTTCCTTTCATGGGTTTTGTAGAAATGACAAAACGTTGAACTTTTTTTTCATTACGTTTCAACCAAACCCATGATAAATAGACCGGGAAATTCAAACCAGTTAAATAAACTTGTTGACCCTTAGCTTTAATTTCTGAAACTTTCCGACCATCAGTTAAAGTTCTCGTTTTAGAAATTCCCATAATGGCATGATGATTAAAGGACTTTCCTCGAATTTTTTCCAGTAGTTTAATTGTTCCAAAAGCTGTATCACCTAAGACATAAATCTGAAATTGCTGTGTTAAAATTGAAGGTAATGTGTTGAGCAATTTTGAAGCTAATTGAGAAGGTGAGTGACTTCCTTTTCCCCTGTATACCCGAAAACTCCAAGGAATTCGCCAATTTCCTAAAACCAAGTAAAGAACAACAATATGTAAACCTTTCTTATGGTTATAAACTCTTACTAAGTTGTTAAGATTAGCAAACTTACCAACTTTTTCGAGTGTTGTTAAATCAATCATAACCTGTAAAATAGGTTTTCGTCCTTTTTTTCTAGTAGAAAGAATTAGATTAATAATAAAGGAACGAACAGTACGAATCAAAGAACGAGTTGGCCAATTATATTCATTTAAAAAACGACTAATTGCACTTTCAGATTTTGTTTGACAATTATGAGGTACGTGGGATTTTCCTTCTAGCAATAAACCGAAAATAGATTCTAAGGTTTCTTGCTGATAAATCGTTGGCATTAATTGTTTGAGAGTAGAGATTAATTCTTCAACTTGGGGTAAAATATTATTCATCCAATAGTTCTCTTGCTAGACTAGAGAACAAATATAACAGATCCATCGCACTTGTACCTCCCCAGTTGAAGAATAAAATGGCGAAAAAAGAAAGTGAACGGGAAATAACCCTTAGAATAGAGCGTATTCAGAAAGCAATTGCTTAATTATCCCAGAAAAAGGCAGAAATTGAGAAAAATGGGGAAATTGCCCCCACTGGATGTTATGTCGCACGGTACCAAGCCCGAGGGCAAAAACATCGTTATTGGTATTATCAGCTTAAAGCTAGCGAAGCAATTTTTCCCAAAACTAATCAGGATAATGAATATTCACGCTATCAACACCTAGGAAAAGCTGGAAGTGAAGCTCATATCAATGCAGTTTTAGCAGTGGTCAGACGAGTACAAATTGATGAATTAACTAAAGCTATTGATGGACTAAAAGAAAGTTGGTTAGATTTGTATGGCGATGACAAAAAAGTGGGACATCGAGTGCAATAAATAGAAGGAACTTTGAGTTTTTTGTTATTATTTGATATATGTTCTCTTGCTTGGCAAGAGAACATGACGAAATCCCCGAATCACAATAACTTCATCCACTAATAATCATATCAACTTTTTTTGGTGCAAGATCTGAGTTAGAGACACAATTCATCAAAGTTT
>CAXFYD010000059.1:0-26278 GCA_964006365.1 Trididemnum miniatum | reverse complement strand
GATGGAACTTTATACAAATGAGGAATAAATAATGATGGTCAAGTAGGTAACGATACAACTAATCCTGTTAAGGAACCAGTTGAAATAGATGTTGTTCCTAATAAAGCAGATAATATAGCACCAATTTAAGCTTACTCTGAAATAGACACATCATCATTTGCAATTACAGAAGATGGAGAAATATATACTTGAGGTTCCAATCTTAGTAAGCATTTAGGTTTAGGTGAACAAGACCCTACAGATCCCGATTATCCTAATGTTCTTAAACCAGAAAAAGTTAAATTAAATAATGATGAAAAGGTTATTTATGCTGATATCGCATTTCATTCATTCATTTTAACCAATCAAGGTAATCTTTATTTTTTTGGAGATAATGAACATGGTCAACTAGGTAATGGTGATGATAGTGGTACAGATCAAAGCATTCCTGTTCTTATATCTGATAATATTTTTCCACCAGAATCTTCTGGTCTTTCAGCTGGAGCGATTGCAGGAATTGTAATTGGTTCTATTGCTGGAGCAGCTTTAATTGGTGCAGGTAGCTGATATTTTGTTAAAAAAAGAAAAGAAGCTTAATCAATTTAATAAGTCAATAATTAAATAATGAATTTCAGACATTACAAGTGTGATGTCTTTTATTTTTATTCCCCAATTTTAAGTAGCTCTATATCTAATAAAGTTTATAATTATTTTGTAAAGGAAAATTATGTTTAATTTATTAAAAGGTAATTTAAATAAAATAGTTAAAAAAATAGAAAGCAACAATTTAATGTCTGACCAAAACATTAATGAGGTTTTAGATGAATCTAGAAAAACCTTATTAGAAGCAGACGTTAACATCAAAGTTGCTAAGAAGTTTGTTGAAGATATTAAACAAAAACTAGTTGGTAAAACAATTAGTGAAGGTTTAACTCCTTCAAAAGAATTTATGAAGTTATTTCATAAAGAAATGATTAAAATTCTTTCTGGAGGAAGTCAAGAATTAAAGTTATCAGGTAATCCAGCTATTATGATGATTGTTGGTTTACAAGGTACAGGTAAAACTACTTCTATTTCTAAAATAGCTAATTTCTTAGTTAAAAAGAAAAAATTCAAAAAGCCTCTTCTAGTAGCTGGTGACGTTTATCGTCCTGCAGCTATTGAGCAATTAGAAAAACTAGGTAATGACCTAAAAATAGATGTTTTTAGTTTAGGTACAAAAGTTAGTCCACAAGAAATTGCTAAGCAAGCTCTTAAGAAAGCAACTAAAGAAGGTTACGATCTTTTAATTATGGATACGGCTGGACGTACCCAAATTAATCAAGAATTAATGAGCGAATTAAAAGATTTGAAAAAAATCTTAAAACCTTCAGAAGTTATTTATGCTTTAGATGCAATGTCAGGACAAGAAGTAATTAATGTTATTTCTGCCTTCCATCAACAAATTGGCTTAACCGGAACAATTATTACTAAGCTAGATTCAGATGCTAGAGGCGGTAGTGCCTTATCTGTTGCAACTTTACTTAAAGTACCAGCTAAATTTATTGGTACAGGTGAAAAAGTAAATGATTTAGAACTATTTTACCCTGACCGTATGGCACGTAGAATTCTTGGTTTAGGTGATGTTTTAACTTTAGTTGAAAAAGTTGAAGAAGTTTCTGATGAAAAGAAAAATGAAAAACTACTAAGAAAAATCATTGCTGGTTCTTTTGATTTAGATGACTTACTTGATAATTTAAAATATGTAAATAAAATGGGAAAACTATCAAATTTATTTAGTATGATTCCAGGAATGCCTAAGTTAAAAGCTGAAGCTAATCAATCAATTGAAGACAAAGTTAAAACATTTGAAGTCTTGCTTTCTTCAATGACTAAACAAGAAAGAAAAAACCCTAAATTATTAAATCATCCGATGCGTAAAAAAAGAATCTTAAATGGTTCTGGAAGAACAATTCAAGAATACAATACTTTGCTGCGTCAATTTGAAAAATCAAAAAAACAAATGAAACTAGTAGCAAGTCAATTAAAGTCAGGCAAAATGCCAAACTTTAAATTAAATTAAAATGAAAAGGGACTACTTAAGTTTTGATAAAGAAAAAAAAATAACTGAACTCGATAAAGCTAAAAAATATTATTTTATTATTAATATTTTAATCTTTGTTAGTTTAATCATTTTAGTTTTTGTTTTTTCTTTATCACCAATGCTACAACAAGAATATATTGACCCTAATACCTTAAAATATAGTTCACAAGTTAGATATGGTGTTATTTTTGCTATTTATGCTATTTTTATTTTTTACTTGTTAAATAATTATGTTTTAAGCTTTTTCTTTTTAATGATTGATCAAAAAGCTTTATCGAATAAGTACTATAAATATATTGCTAACTGAATCTTTTGAACTTATTTTTTTCTACCGGGCTACTATTTAAAAAAATACAAATACAATTCTGAAATTGAAAAGATACCTGAAGAAAAAATTGCTTTTATTAATTTGACAAATTACCGTAACTTATTGAACTTAGATAACTTATTTATTAATTTTAAAAAGCAATTTAAAAGCTACAACAAATTAAGTGATTTTTTTAAAAACATAAGCTTAAATTAAAAATGAAAAAAAAGTATTCAGTATTTCTACTAGCCTTTTTTTTCATCACTCCATTATTTTTTGTTTCTTACAATAATTCTAATATTGATAGTTTTGATAGCAGTCAACAGTTAAATCAAACCCAGATAACTAGTGTTGATGACTTGCCAGATTATCAGGATACAATCACTAAAACAACTGATGGCAATAAACTCTACTTTCAGCTAAACTTTACTGATATTGAAAATATTACTTTTAGTGATGATCAAGCATTACTATTTATTATTTCTTTTGATGCTTTCGATAACTACTTACAATGAAAATTAGAAATCCAATACATCTATGATTTAGATGGTGATGGCTTGGATTATGACTCAAATATTATCTATTTAAATGAGTATGGTTGACCATCAACTGATCGTGACCCTGATGGAGATGGAGTTGATGACTTTACTAATGCAGTTGTAGCTGATGGCCAAGTTAATGCAATTTATTTAGATATGGATCGTAAAATTCAAATCCTTAATAAGTACAATTCAATTTTTAAAATTTCAGTAGAAATTTCTAAAGACAAAAGTTTTGATGATTATGAAGTTTACTATATTAACCAAGCTCCATTTGTTCAATTCATCACAATTGATTATGAAGAAATTTATGTTCGTGCCAAAATAGAATCTAGTGAAATAATTAATTATGCAGTTTTTAATTATTTTACCCTTGATAATGTTGAAAATGTCACAGGAAGTGACAATGCAAATTTAGTTCTCCAAGTAGAACAAGATTATATTGATACAGCAAACGAAGTTATTTGAAATGTAAATATTGGAAAAAGTCAAGTTTCTGTAAAACCAGAATTTAATCCTGCAAGTTTAAATTACAACGAATATTTAACTTACTTAAATCAAGAAGACAATAAGTCAGCTTGTTTTAAAGTTAACGCTTACTTTTTTAAATACACTACTTTAAGTAATCCCACTTATTACGGTGATAATTTTTTAAATGCTGTTAACTTTGTTGATCTTGCAGCTTTAAAACCTGACTATAATCAAACCGATCAACTTAAATGTCCTGATGGTTATTTACTTTTAGGGAATACTTACAATTTAAAATATGAAAATTTAACTCGTATTAGTGATTCACTGCTAAAAGATGTTCCTGGATTTTTAGAACTATCCTATCATTTAATTTTAATTGAAGATTATACAACTGACATTGTTTATGCTAATTTTGATCAAGCAGGTTTAGAAGTTAATAATAGTAGTGACATTCAATATTCTTATGACAATAGCGATTTTGCATTTGCTGGCCTTAATAATAGTTGTCAATACTATTATGATAGTGCTGGAACTTTACAAGATATTCAATCAAGCAGTTCTCAAAATGGTACAATTTGTCAAAATGTTTTAGGTGACAAAGGTTACTTGATTGCTGATCCCAATACCAATCAACCGGTTGATCAAGCAGAAGAATTTGATTTAAATTATCGAGATCAATACAATCTTGTTTTATATGATTTTAATTTAGATAATGATTATTCATGACCAAAAGATGATGTTAAAACCATAGCTTTATCAGGTAATGCTAATTTAAAATTTTATTATGCTTTAAACAATGCTAAATATGAAGTAATTTATCTAAAAGAAAACATTAACTTTATTTCAGTTTTTTCTTTCTTCTTTATTCCACTTATAATTATTTTAATTTTTCTAACTAAATCATTTATTAATAAAAAATTTAAGTTAGCACTTAAAGATAAACATCGCGCTAACGTTGAACTTAATTTATTTTTAAATTCTAAGTTAGCAAACGTTTGCTATAAGAAATTTCTAAATCAAGAAGAATTTGATTTAGAAGTAGAAAAGAAAAATTTAGAAAATTACCAATTATTTGATTTCTAATTAATGTAAAGTAAAAAAACTTTACATTTTTTTTAAATAGTAGTAAGATTATATTGAGGTAAAATGGTTAGTATTAGAATGATGAGAATGGGAGCAAAAAAAAGTCCATTCTATAGAATAGTAGCAGTAGATTCTCGTAAGAAAAGAGACGGAAGATATTTGGAATTAGTAGGTAACTACAATCCTCTAAATAATCAAGTTAATGTCAATAAAGAAGTTGCTTTAAAATGATTAAATCAAGGAGCACAACCAAGTCAAACTGTCAGAAATATATTTTCTAAGCAAGGAATTTTAAAAGAATTTCATGAATCAAAAAATGCTAAAAAATAGTGAATTAACAAAAATAGGGAAAGTTATTAATACACACGCCCTTAATGGCGCTTTAAAATTAGAAATATATCCTAATAATTTTAATTTTAATCCCAAGCAATTAAAGAATATTTATTTAGGAACTGATAATTTAGAAAAATTTGAAGTTCAAAAAGTATCAACATTTAAAAATAAATATTTAATGTTCTTAAAAGAAATTACTAAAATAGAACAAGCACTTAAATTTAAAAACCAATTTATATGAATTGAGTTAGAACCTAAAAATGAATATTATTTTTATTATGAATTAATAGGTTCAAAGGTTGTTTTTAACGATCAAAAACTAGGTGAAGTTAAAAATTATTTTATTCAAGGACCCTTTTATTCTTTGGAACTAAAAGACAATGATTTAACTTTGCCAATTAATAATTTCTTTATCAAAAACTATAATAGAAATAATAAATTAATAGAAGTAAATTTACCAGAAGGATATTTATAATGAGAAAAATTAAAACCAATAAACTTTATAATAACATAACTACAAAGTCATTAATTTTAGAAAAGAAAATAGGTAAATGAAAAAGTAATCCTATTTTCCAAAGTTTAACAGCAAAAGTTTTATTTGAATTATTTGGAACTTTTGTTTTAACTTTTTTAATTATTACGCCATCTACTTTTTCATTTAGTAATGCTGATATTTATGGTGATGTTTTTGCAACAATTTGACAAATCCCAATTTTATCAACTTTATGAGCCGCTTTAACAATTGGATTAGCAGTTTCGCTTTTTTTTAAGATTTCATGTAATTTAAACCCAGCAGTTTCAATTTTTGAATGACAAAAAGGTGTTTTAGATGGCAAATCTACTTCAATTTATGTAGTTGCTCAATTTGCTGGAGCAATAGCGGCTGCTTATTCAGCGTGAGCTATTGCTGATGCAGCTAATGTTTTAGCACCAGAAGGTGTTTTCACCTTAGATTCTTTACACCCGGAATATACTTTATATTGACCAACTGGATCAAACCAAATTTTTGAAACAAGTGGTTATGCCGCTAATGAAATAGGTTATTACTTTTTAACTATGTTAATTGAATTTCTAGGAGTATGTGCACTATTATTAATCATTATTAAATTTGCTGATGCACCTTCATTTACTTCTAAAATTACTCTTTGAGCATGACTACTAATTAGAGTATTACTACCTTTCCATACTTTTGATTTAAATCCAGCTAGATCATTTGGGCCTTCTTTAGCTGCTTATACTCAAGGTGGTAATCCTTTAGCACTAGAGTTTTATTGAATGGTTCTAGTTGCTCAAGTAGGGGCTGCAATTTTTATGGGTAGAAGATACCGTGATAAAAAAGTTGATTCATCTAGACTAAAACCTTTACGTAAAGATTTTAAAATATAATGAAATTTAATATCATCACTTTATTTCCTGAAACATATGAACCTTTTGTTTTACACGGGCCAGTTAGGAAAGCCCTAGAAAAAAAATTGGTTAAAATTAATTATATTAATTTAAGAGATTTTGGTTTAGGAAAACAAAAAAAAGTTGATGATACACCTTATGGTGGTGGAGCAGGGATGCTTTTGATGGTGGAACCACTAGCTAAAGCAATTACAAAATCAAAACCTAAAAGCTCTAAAGTTATTTTGATTTCGCCAGAAGGAAAAAAATTTAATCAACAGTTAGCTCAAAAATGAGCAAAAGAAAAAAGTTTAACTTTTGTTTCGGGCTACTATGAAGGTTTTGATGCCAGAGTTAAAAACTATGTTGATGAAGAAGTTTCATTAGGTGATTTTATTATTAGCCGTGGTGATTTGGCAATTATGCCAATTGTAGATGCAATAGTACGTGTTAAAAAAGATGTCATCAATCAAGAATCAATTAAAGAAGAATCATTTAATAATAACTTACTTGAATACGATCAATATACTTTTCCACAAGAATATAAAGGAAAAAAAGTTCCTGAAATTCTAATTTCTGGACATCATAAAAAAATAAAAGAATTTCGTCAAGAAAATTCGCTTAAAAAAACTCAAAAATATAGGCCAGACCTATATAATGAATATAAGGAGAAAAAAGATGGGTGCTAATATTGAATTAATAAATAAAGTTACCAAAAAACAATTAAGAGATGATATTCCTGATTTTAGAACAGGTGACACTATTAATGTTCACGTAAAAATCAAGGAAGGTTCTAAAGAAAGAATACAACAATTCCAAGGTGTTGTTATTAAAGTACAAAATTCAGGTGTTTCACAATCTTTTACAGTTAGAAAAATAGCTTCAGGTGTTGGTGTCGAAAGAACATTTCCATTTAACTCACCAGTAGTTGCTCAAGTTGATTTAGTTAAAACTGGTAAAGTTAGACAATCAAGAATTTATTATATGCGTGAAAGAAAAGGTAAAGCAGCAAGAATTAAAGAAAGATAATTCGCTACTTTTAAATTAATCTTAGTTATGAAAAAGAAAATAAAAAAAACTAGTCTAAGTATAATTTTTGTTTTAGTTTTTTTTATTTCTTTTTCTTTACCTTTATTAATTAATAACTCTGCTACTTCAAACACTACAACTAATCAAGAAATAACTACTTTAGATGAATCAGAAAGCAACACAATCAATAAGTTTGTTGATTATGAAGTTTGTGATAAAGCTAATGCTAATTACTGCTTTTTAGTTCCTGGTTCTGATCAAAACAAATTAACATTTCCTGATGAAGTTTTAGGAATAGAAAATCATTTTGACTTTGTAGCAACTAATGAAACAGGAACAGCTTTTTTTTCAGAAATTACTGGTACTTGAGATTTTACCTTACCAGCATTAGATGCTACTAATCCAGAATCAGAAATAAGCTCAACTGTAGAAATGTATGATCAAAACAATGTTTTGCTTTTTTCTTTTACAGCTACAATTTATAATTATTTCAATAATCCTGATCAAACGAGAATTGAGATTAGTGATTTAGTTCAAGAAACTAGTACAAACTATGGTATTGCCCTTTTACAAGCAAGTTATGTTGCTAAAATCGAAACTAATCCTAAAGCTTATATTACAGGAATCACTTCAACATTTAATGTTGATAAATCACTAACATTAGAACTTTCAGCTAGTTCTAATACTTTTAACATAATTGATAGTATTAAAATTATTGATATTAATAATACAAATTCTGCTCTAATTAATATTTCTAATAACATTACTTGAGATAGTAATTTAAATGCCTGAGTTACTACTTTTACACCGTTATTTAATGGCGGCTTTGAATTTCAAGAAAACGAAAATTATGAAGTTCAAGTTAACATGATTTATGAAACTGACCAAGGAGAAATTGAAACAGGGTTTGTTTCAATTGGTGAAATAAAAGTTTTTAATCAATCTGATATTTCAGACTTCAATATAACTTATTCAACAGCAACAAATCCTATTTCTAGTGAAGACGAACTTTTAGGGAATGAATTAATTGTTAATGTGGAAAAAGTTAATCAAAGCAATAATTCTGAAATCGTTGGTTTTAATTTAGGTGGAGTAGATTTTTTTATTAATAATGAAAATGTTGAAGTAGAATTTATTGATGAATACAATACTAAATTTTTATTATCAGATATAGAAGCTAATACTTACACAGAGGTAAATTTTTATTTTTCTGTTCAAGGTTCAGTTAACTACGTTCGCTCAAGTTTGATTAGTCTAAGTCAACCAATAGTAATTGTTGACTTTGTTAGCTCTAATCCAGATGAATGGACTTTTATCGATTGAACACTTGAAACAGGCAATATTATTAATTTTACAATTGAAAAATCATTCAAGACTAACTCTCTAATTCAAGAAATTAACTTTTATACAACAAGCGGCAGCCCTGTTAATATTAAAGAAAGAAATCCTAATAATTTAGTGCCAGGAACACCTGTATATGAAATAAGCTCTGCAGATAGCAAAAATTATTTATTTAAAATCTATGAACTTCCTGCTGAAAGTTATGAAGCAGTAGAAATTATATATACAACAAATGCTAATAATGATACTGAAACATCTAATCGTTTAAATTTTTCTTCTGGTTCTAGTGGCACAGATATCCAACATCAAGCTTTTGAACAACTTTTAGTTGAAAACATAGATTTTAGTGCTAACTTAAATAATGAAAAGGAAATAATTTTAACTGGCATTTACCAAAACACTAATTATGTATATGATTCAATAATTGTTGGCCTAGTTGTTAATGGTGAAATTTATCGTATTGAAGATGACGATTTAGAATTAGTTATAGATAATAATGGGTTTATTTTTACTATCTATGACTTACCAAATAATGTATATGATAGTTTTCAAATTATCTACACAATTGATACATTAGGAACAGAAGCAACTTCAGACTTTGTACAAGTTAACAGTGTTGAAGTAGATACTTTTGTTGGAGCTCAAGTAAGTGATTTTGCTATTTTGGCAGAGTCAGAAGCTCAAAGCACAATTGCTTTTAGAATTCTTTATAACAACTTGGACATTGATGCTAGAGTAACAGGTTTAGAAATAGACTGTATTGTTTATGATAGTAGTAATGAAAATGTTGAAATTCAAAATGGTGTTCAAATAGGAGTAAGATACACCTGAATTAAAATTTCTAATTTTCCGCCAGGCCAATATCAAGACAATGTTAAACTCATTTATACAACCAATTATGCAGGTGACACTACAACCAGTGATGCCGTTCAAATTGAATATGAAGTAGGTACATTTTTAACTTCAACTGATGATGATTACTTGATAGAAGTAGATAATTCAGTTGACAATACTTTGACTTTAAGAATTCAAAAGTCAAGATATTTTGATTCAGAAATTATTGGAATTTTATTAAATGATATTTACTATGACCTTAATGGTAGCAATATCTACTATGAAGATTCTAATTTTTATAGTTTAATTACAATTTACCGCGTTCAGCCTGGTGAATACACTAGCATTAGTTTAGTTTATACTGATTCACCTACAACTTCTATTACTTCAAAAAACTATTTAAATGATTCAATAACTATTACTGGTCCTTACTTAAAAGATCGCCTTTTAAGTAAAGGAGCAACTATAACTATCCTTGTAATTTTAGGAATTATTTTAATTATTGGTTTAGTAGAAGGAATTTATTTCTATCGTAAACCAAGAATTAAAAAAACTAAATTCAAAAAATCAACTTTTGATTATTATATGGATCGTGTTCATGGATTCACATTAACAAAATCACAAAAGTTAGTTGACTATTTTCAACAGTCAAATACTATCAATAAACAAATTAAAGATAGAAAAAATTCTAGTTCTCAATATGAAACTGAAGATAAAATTTCTTCAATTAAAACCAAACCAAAAAAATAATTATGTCTAATTCAATTCAATGGTTTCCTGGTCATATGGCGAAAGCCAAAAGACTAATTGAAAAATACTATAATTATATAGATATTTTTATTGTGGTTGTAGATGCTAGGGCTCCTTTTTCTTCAATTCATGATTCATTTGCTCAAAAACAAATAGCTCATAAAAATACCATTTTGATTATGGCTAAATCTGATTATGCCAACCCTAAGCAAACCGAAAAGTGAATTAGTTATTTTCAAAAAAGTTTTTTTGCAGTTTTGGAACTTAACTTAACTAAAAATAATTTAGTTCAAAAAAAACTAAAACCAATTTTAGATAAATACTTTATCAAAAATAAAATTAAAAGAAAACAAATTATGATTTTAGGAGCCCCTAATGTAGGAAAATCAACTTTAATAAATTCTTTATGTAATCGTAAAGCTGCAAAGGTAGAAAACCGTCCTAGTGTAACTCGTGCAGTTACTTGAATTAGTTGTAGCACTGGTTATAGAATTTTTGATACGCCAGGAATTTTAGAACCAAAAATTAGTAATGACAGAAATGGCTATAACCTAGTTTTAATTAATGCAATTAAACTAGAAAATGTAGAACTTGAAGAAGTAGCTCTTTATGCTTTAAAATTTTTACCTCAAAAATTATAAGCAAGCATTAACTAGTTATTATCAAATAGTAACTTTTACTAACTCTCAAGACTTTATTGAACAAGCTGCAACAAAAAGAAAATTAATTTTGCCAAAAAATAAATTAGATTATCAAAGATTTTATTTAAGTTTAATTCGTGATTTAAGTAAAGGCAAATTAGGAAAAATTACTTTTGATCTTTATGAAAAATAATTTTAAAGTTGGTTATGACGAAGTAGGAAGAGGATCATTATTTGGACCTATCTTTGTAGCAGCTGTTGTTTTTCCATCGGGTTATCAAAACGATAAAATCATTGACTCCAAAAAATTAACTGCTAAAAAAAGAGAAGAAATTTTTCAGGTAATTGAATCTGATGCAATTATGATTCTAGTTGAACAATCAGCAATACAGAAATAGACAAATCAAATATTAATTTATTAACTAAAAACAAAATAGTTTTAATGTTTAACAAAATAAATAAAAAATTTCCCAATAGTAGTCATAAAGTTGACTATATTAAAGTGCCAGAAATAAAATTAATTGAAAGTGAAATAAAAGCTGATCAAAAGTACGTTGCTGTTTCAGCTGCTAGTATTATTGCTAAATTAAAAAGAGACAAATTTATTAAAGAATTAGCTTTATATTATCCTCATTATAGTTTAGAAACAAACTTTGGTTATGCAACTAAAAAGCATTTAATAGGCTTATCAAAGCACGGTTCTACTCCTTTTCATCGCCAAAAGTATTTAAAGAATATTAAAAAATAAGTATTATAATTAAATTGTGAAAACAAATTTAAAAAATTGTTTTTTATTTGTTTTTATTACTACACTTTTATTACTAACTAACTTTTATACTTTTGATAAAAAATTTGATTCACTAAAATCTAATATTTATGAATCAAGTTATAGTAGTATAACTAACACTGATATCTCTCCTGTAAGTACAGAAGAAAAAAGAGTAGCTTATCAAAGCTGTAATTTTGGTACTGCCAATTCTTGCTATTTATACCCTTATGATTCTGGAGCATCTAGCAATATAATGGTATTTCCAGAAATATCACATAGCAAGAAAATACATTTATATTTAATGCAACAAGTCAAGGTGGTGGAACTAGTTATCTAAACATTACTGGTGAATGAAGTTTTACTATGCCAGAAATTAGTTATTCAATACCAATTGAACAAATAGAAGATACTGTAGAAATGTATGACGAGAATAATAATTTAATTTTTACATTTGATATTACTTTATATACTTCGTATGCAAATCCTAACGATAATAAAATAAAGGTAGATAACTTTATTCAAAATACAGCTACAAATTATGAGGTTTCTTTGCAACAAGCTAATTATATTGTTTTAGTAGAAAGTGACCCAGCTAGTTATGTTGAAGCAATAACAACTACCTTTGATGGACAAGATTTATTAACAATAGATTTTTCAGCAAAATCAAATGCTTTTAATACAATTAAAAGCATTAAATTAATTGATAACACTAACCCATCAAATCCTAAAACTATAGAAACAACTTCTATCTTATGAAATAATTCGCTACATCTTTGAACAACAACAATTAATTCAACAGCAGATTTTAATATTGAATATAACCATTCCTATGAAGTTTATGTTGATATGAATTATGAATTAGATTCTGGTGTTATTTCAACCGGATATGTTTTAGTTGATCAAATATATTTATATTTGGAACCAGATATTGCAGATTTTGACATTACATATAGTTATGGATTAGCTAATGAATTAATAGTTGAAGTTAATAAAACTAACTTATTAAGCAACGCATCAGTTACAGGAATAAGGTTAGGAAACCAAGACTACTTTAAAGATAGCGAAGGTGTCCAATTTGAAATTATAGATTCAGAAAATAGTAAATTTACAATCACTAATGTTCCTGCTGGAACTTACAATAGTATTTATTTTTACTTACAAATTGGAACTTATTCAAATTACATTAGAACTAACCAAATTAATTTAAGTCAACCTATAGTTATAGTTGACTTTGTTTCTTCTGACACTAATGATTGAAGTATTGTTAATTGAGTTGAAGAAAGAGGAAACATCATTTCAATTACTGTTAAAAAAAGTAAACCTAGTGATTCACAAATTGAACAAATAGTAATGTATGGTTCTGGTGGTCCTGTGCAAGTATTTAATACTAATTTCATTAATCAGAATAACTTACCTGATTCTCAACCTAGAATGGATGTTACAGATCAAGGTGATAATTCATATGTTTTAGATTTATACCAAATACCTGTTGGCACTTATGATTCATTTTACGTTAACTATACAACTGGAACCACTAACTCCGTAGCAGGGTCAAGTTTAATTTATTTTAAAGATGCAGGTGGAGAAATTATTCATGATGATTTTAAAAAAATAGATTTGAGCCAAGTTGACTTTGCTACTTCTAAAACTGATTCTAATCAGATAACCTTAACTGGTGGCTATCAAAATGGAATAAACTTTGACTCATTTATTACTGGAATAGTTGTTAATGATAACATTTATTATCCAGATAGAAATGATGATTTAACATTTTCTGAAGATCAAAATGGTTTTGTTTTTATACTTGATAATTTAGATCCTGGAACTTATGATAGATTTCAAATTATTTATACAATTGACACTTTAGGTTCAGAAGAAATCTCAACTTATTTATCTGTGGATACAATTTTAATTGAAAGTTTTACAGTAGCTAGCAAAGCTGATTTTAGCATAAGTGCAAAATCAGAAAATTTAAATCAAGTTGAATTTACAATCCAATATAATAATTCCAATATTGATTCAGAAGCAGTAGGACTAGAAATTGATGGCAAAACCTACACTGCAACTGATTCAAATACTAATCTTGTTACTGAAGAAATTGCAGGCACTAAAACTACTAAAATAACCATCTCTAATTTCCCAGGAGGAGATTATAAAGACAATGTAAAAATTATTTATACAATTGATAGTTCAGGAACTACAGCTATTACTGACTTTTATACAATTGAATATAGTATTGATAGTTTCACTAGTGCAACGGATAATGACTATAGTATTCTAGTTGATAGTTCAATTAACAATACAGTTATTTTAACAATAAATAAATTGAAAGTTGTTGATTCAGTTGTAACAGATGTAATTATTGATAATACAAATTATTCACTAAATAATAATAGCAATGTCACTTATCAAGAAACAATTAATCAATATGTAGTGACCATTACTCAAGTTGCAGAAGGAACATATAATTCAGTAAAACTAATTTATACAAATTCACCTACTAGTTCATTTACTTCACAAAACTATTTACAAAATAGTTTTGTAGTAACAGGACCTGATTCTAATAACGGAAACAACAACAATAATAACAACAATAATAACAACAACTCAAGCACATCTAATTCAATGGCAACTTGGTTAATTATTGTAATTATAGTTTCAGTAATTTTAGGAATTCTTGTTTTAACTGAGTTGGTTTACTTATTTAGAAAACCACGTATTAAAAATAACCTTTACACAAAAACTACTTTTGATTACCAAATGGATAAATTTCACCGCTTTTGAGGAGATCATTCTAGTGACTTAATTAATCCAACTGATTTAAAGTAAATTTACTATGGATAAACATTTTCTTTTTATGAGAAAAATATTATTATACTTAAGCATTAAATATAATGGTAATTGAGACCTTATATTTGAATCATTAAATCAAAAGAAAAAACTAAATCATCAAGAAGTAGAACACACGTATAAATCTTGTAAAAATAATTTTGTAACTATTTTAGACAATAACTATCCTGAAAAACTAAAAAAGATAGATAGACCTCCATTTGTAATTTACTATAAGGGAAATTTAGATTTACTAAATAGCGAAATAAATGGTATTTATTTTAATTCGCCAGTTAATAATGAAAATTACAGTACTGTTAGAAAATATATGAGGCAAAATTTTAAAGAAAAAAACAAAATAGTTCTAGTTAATAAAAATAACTTTCTAGAATTGAAAAAAATATATCGTAATTTTATCGATGAAAAAACAATTGGCATTTTACCATCAGGTATAGATTTTTGTAGTGATCCGATGGCAAAACCTTTATATAACCAAATCTTAAATTCTGGTTTACTAATTTCAGAATTTCCAAATAAAATACATAATAGAGAAACAGAAAAAGAATCATTGAAACTTTATTCAGCATTGTCTAAGGAAATTTTAATGCCAAAAGTATTTAAAAACTTAGAAAGTTATAACTTGCTAACATTTTGTATTGATAATGATAATCAAATCAGTACAATTGAAAATAACAAAGAAAAAGGATTTGCAAATAATTTTTTAATTCAAGAAGGAGCAAAAAATATTTTAATGAATCATCAAAAATAAAATATAATATATTACAATTTTATTAATATGAAAAATCTTGTAATTGTTGAATCACCAAACAAAGTAAAAAAAATAGAAAACATTTTAGGTGCTAACTATAAAGTCATGGCAACTGTTGGTCATGTTAGAGATTTAATGCTTAACCATGAATTCAGAATGGGTATCGATTTAAACACAATGACACCTTCTTATAAGACAGATAAAGACAAATTAGAAATTGTTGAAGAAATAAAAAAAGAAGGTTTAAAAGCCAAAAATATTTATCTAGCAACTGATCCAGATCGTGAAGGTGAAGCAATTGCTTGACATATCAACAAGCTGCAGATTTAGGTGTTGAAAAAATAAAAAGAATTACTTTTAATGAAATTACTAAAGAAGCAGTAGAGAATGCACTAGATCATTATAAAAAAATAGATACTAAATTAGTTAATTCTCAAGAAGCAAGACGTATGATAGATAGAATGGTAGGTTTTAGACTATCAAAACTTTTAAGAGAAAAAACTGGAGCTAAATCAGCAGGAAGAGTACAGTCGGTTGCTTTAAAAATCATAATTGAAAGAGAGAAAGAAAGAGCACTTTTTAAAAAAGAAGAATGATATACAGTAGAAATACCTTATTCTAAAAATTTAAATTTAAAACATATTAGTGATAAAAAAGTAGAAGTAAAATTTAAAACAGAAAAAGAAGCAAAACTTTTAATTAACAAACTTTCTGATGAATTTAAATTAATTGAAATTAAAAAAAGAGAACAAAAAATAAAAAGACCAAAACCCTTAGAAATGTCTTCTTATTTAATTTCAATGTATCAAGCATATAAATTTTCAAATGCTAAATCATCACTTTTAATTCAAAAGCTTTATGAAAAAGGTTTGGTTACCTATCCACGTACTGATAGTACCAGAATTTCTTCTGCTAGCTTTTTGAAAAAAATTGAAAAATACATTATTGATAATTATGGAACAGAAAATTTCTTACAACAAGAAGCTATAAATCAAAAAGGTAAAAAAAATACTGAAGATGCCCATGAAGCAATTAGGCCAAGTTCAATTCAAATTTTAAGTGATGAAGTTAAAAAAAGTTTAAGTGCTGCTGAATTTAAAGCATATAAATTAATTAGAGACCACACTTTAAAATGTTTCATGCCAGAAGGTGTGAATGAAATTAACAAATTAATTTTTGATAACAATAAACATTTGTTTTCAATTAGTGTTTCTGTTAAAAAGTTTTAGGTTTTCGTCAAATAGATGACACTAAATTAAGTGCTAGTGAAACTAAAGATTTAAAATTATTGAAAATTAAAATTGATGAAAAATTAAAATTTAGTCCCAAAGGAAATCTTGCCCTTACATCATGAAACAAAACCTCAACCACAATATAACCAAGCTTCATTAATTAAAAAATTAAAACAAGAAGGAATAGGAAGACCTTCAACTTACACACCAATAACAAGAATTCTTTTAGAAAGAGTTTATATTCTTTCTGATTCTGGAGTTTTCCAATCAACAGAATTAGGTAATACTGTAAACGAATTTTTACAAAATTTATTTAATGATGTAATTAATGAAGAATACACATCAAGTTTAAATAAAGAGATTAATCAAATTGCTTTAGGAGAAGTAAATTACCAAGATTTTTTAAAAAGATTTTGAAATAAGTTTTCGCCAAGAGTAGAATACGCATTTGAAAATGCCAAAGTTAATAAAATAGAACCTAAAAAAACTGGTGAAAAATGCCCACTTGATAAAGGTGATTTAGTTGTACGTTTAAGTAAAAATGGAGAATTCATTGCTTGCGGTAATTTTCCTAAGTGTAAATACATTAAAGGCAACGAAGTTAAAAAAACTGGTAAACAATGTAATAATGAAGATCATGGAGATTTAGTTTATAAAAAATCACGTTTTGGAACAATTTTTATTGGTTGTGAAAATTATCCTAAATGTAATTACATTGAAAAGCTTGATAAAGATAAAAAAAAATAATTTTAAACAAATAATTATATAATCTAATTGTTGAATAAACAAAGTAAGTAAGATTGAAAAAAGTAACTCTGTGCTTAAAGTTTTTTTAAGTTAGTATTTCAATCTGGTATTGCAACAGAGAATAAAATAAATATGGAAAATAAGAGTAATATAAGTGAACAAAAAAATAGCACTAATGCAAAAAGTGCACCAAATCAATTTAACAAAACACCAATAATTTCAGCTTCAAAGCTAAAAGAAAATGGTGTTCATTTTGGTCATAAAAGAAGACAATGAAGTCCCAAAATGAAACCTTACATTCAATTTGTAAGAAATGACAAACACTATTTAAACATTGATATAACTTTATCTCATTTAAATTTTGCTTTTGCTGTAATAAACAACATTGCTAAAAAAAATGGAAAGTTTCTTTTTGTTGGTACAAAGAAAGAAGTAAAAGAAAGTATTAAACAAAACGCAATTAGAACTAATTCTTTTTATATTAATGAACGTTGATTAGGTGGAACATTAACTAATTTCAAAACAATTAGAAAATCAGTTTATCGTTTACAAGAATTAGAAAAAATGCAAGAAACTAATTTTGATGGTTATACAAAAAAAGAAGGAATTAAATTAAAAAAAGAACTTAATAATTTAGAAAAATTATTAAGTGGAATTAAAGATATGAAGCATTTACCAAATGCAATATTTTTAGCAAGTGCATATAATGAACAAACTGCATTAAAAGAAGCGGAAAAATTAAACATACCTGTTTTTTCAATTGTAGATACAAACACAAACCCAGAAAGAGTTAAGTTTATTATTCCAGCAAATGATGACGCAAGTAAATCAACTTCGCTAATTGTAACAATTATTGCTGATGCTATTGCTTTAGCAAAAAATGAACCAGTATTGGCTGCATATAAAAAAGACGAGGATGTTAAAATTTTAGGAGTTATTGAAAAACCTGAAATTAGCCTTATTAATAAATCAATGCAAAAACCATATGTTCCTCAAAGACCTACAAGAATGAATTTAAGTCAAGAACTAGAGGATAAAAAGGCTCAATTAAGTTTAGATAAACAAAAAACAAGCAATAGTGAAACTAGTGCTAAATCAGGTCTTGCTGATTTTCACACATCAGCTGAACAAAGAAAACAAGCTTTTCGTGCACAAAGAGATGAACACTTAAATATCAATAAAACTTCTATGAGTGGTTTTTCATCTAATTTACAAAGTCAAATTAAAAAAGAACAAGATTTAGAAAGTAAAGTAAGTGAATTAAGACATAGAGCAGAAGTAATAGAAAAACAAGCTAACATCTTAAATAAAAAACACAACGCTTTAGAATCTGAATTAAAACAAGAAAGAAATACATATAAAGATCACAATACAAATAATTCTCAAAAATTAAGTGCTAACTCTAATAGTGCAAACCCAACTGCAAATATTAATAATGTAAAGAGTACTCCTGCAAAACCAAGTGAATTAAGACATCAGGCAGAAGTTATGGAAAAACAAGCTGAACTATTAACTAAAAAACATGATCAGTTAGAATCTGAATTAAATCAAGAAAAAAAAGAATTAGCTAGTCATCAAAAAGAAAGCGCAACTTCAACAACTCCAGCTACACCTGCTCCTAAAAGTCCTGCTTCTTATGACATTGCAATGGTAAAAAGTTTAAGAGAAGCTACACAAGCAGGCTTTGCTGATTGTAAAAAAGCAGTTATTGAAACAAATGGTAATTTTGAAGAAGCTATAGAATGATTGAAGAAAAAAGGTATTGCTAAAGCTTCTAAAAAAGCAAACGTTGTTGCAACAGAAGGCGCAATAGGTATTGCTGCAGATCAAGATTTTGAGCAATTGCAGAGCTAAATTCTCAAACTGATTTTGTTGCTATGAGTGATAAATTTACAGCAGCATTAACAGATATTACAAAAGAAATTTTAGCTAAAAAACCAAGCTCTCAAGAAGAAGCACTAAATTTAATTGTTAATGGTAAAACTATAAGTGACTTAACTGTTCATTTAACAGGTAATATTGGTGAAAAAATTACCTTTAGAAGATTTAAGTTAGTTAAAAGAAATGTAACAGGAGCTTTAGGTTATTATTTACATGGAAACAAACGTATAGGTTCAATTGTTTCACTTAGTGGTACAGAAAACTTTGACTTAGCTAAAGATATTGCAATGCATGTTTCTGCTATGTCTCCTCAATTTATTTCAGTTAATGATATTGATGCTAACTATAAGAAAAAAGAACAAGAGATTATTTTAGCACAATCTCAAGAAGACCCTAGCTTTGCTAAAAAACCTGAAAAAATTCAGCAAGGAATTATTACAGGAAGATTAAATAAACAACTTCAAGAAATTACTTTAGAAGAGCAACAATTTGTAAAAGACACAAGTCAAAAAGTTAAAGATTATGTTAAATCAAAAATGCCAAAATTGAAGAAATGTTGCGTTTTGAAGTAGGGAAGGTTTAGAAGCGCAAAAAGTTGATTTTGTTGAAGAAGTTAAAAAACAAATGCAGTAATGAGTAAAAAGATTTTAATTAAACTTTCTGGAGAAGCATTAGAAGATTCAAAGAATCACAATATTTTTGATCCAAAAGTTCTTAAAAGTATTGCAGATCAAATTAACTATTTAGTTCAAAAAAACTATCAAATAGGGATAGTTATTGGTGGCGGAAATATTTGAAGAGGTAAATTATTTAATGATTTACAAATTAATGAAGAATCTGCTCACTATATGGGAATGTTATCAACAGTCATTAATTCAATTGCTTTAACTAATTTTTTAAGAACAAACTATAAATTAAAAGCAGTTAACTTAATTAATTCACTTGAAGTAAATATTCCAAATCATTACATTAAATATAATGGAAAATCAATTGCTAAATATTTTCAACCTAATGTTGTAAATGTTTTTGCAGGTGGTACAGGAAAACCATTTTTTTCAACAGATACTAGCGTTGCACAAAAAGCAATTGCTGCTGGTGCAGATTTAGTTTTAATTGCTAAATTTGGAACAGATGGCGTTTATGATAAAGACCCCAATTTATATAAAGATGCAAAATTTATCCAAAATATATCTTTTAAAGAATGTTTAAAAAATAACAAAATAAATGTAATGGATAATGAAGCACTAAAACTATTAGAAAATAAAAAAATAAAATTATATATTTTTGATATGAACAAAAAGGACTCTATAATAAAAGTATTAGAAACAAAAGAGTTTAAAAAGACAATTATTGAAAATTAAAAGGAGCAAGCATGTTAGATGAAAAACTAGAAAAAGAAATTATTGATCAATTTAATCAAAAAGTAGAAGAAGTTTTTGAATACCAAAAAAATGAATTTTCAAAAATTTCTGTTGGAAGAGCAACAACTAAAATATTTGATAATGTTTTAGTTGAATACTACGGTGACAAAGTGCCAATTAACCAAACAGCTACAATTAAAATCCAAGACGTAAGCAATATTTTAATTGTTCCCTATGAAAAAAGCACTCTAAAAGATATTTATGCAGCAATAGTTAATTCAAAATTAGAATTAAGACCAATTGATGAAAAAGAGCATATTAGAATTGTAATTCCGCCTTTAACTGAAGAAAGAAGAAATGAATTAACTAAAAGAGTTAAAGAAATTGATGAACAAGCTAAAATTCATTTACGTCATATCAGACATGATATTTTAAAGAAAATAAAAAATTTAGATAATCTTTCTGAAAATGAAGAAAAATTTTTAGAAGAAAAATTTGAAGGACTAGTTAAGGAAAAAAATTCCCAACTAGAAGCAGAAGGAAAAGAAAAAATAAACAGTATCCAAACAATTTAACATGAAAAAAAGAGTTATTTCCTCTATTTTAATTTTATTGTTTGTTTTACCAGTTACTGTTTTATCAAGTATATCTACTTATTCTAATGGTGTAGATAACAATTTATATCAAGTTTTCAAATATATATTTGCAGTATTACTTTTTTTCGCTACTGCAACAATGATGTATGAGGCACACCGCTCTGTCTTAAAGGATAGCTTGATTGAAAATAAAAAAATAAAGTATGTTTCATTTGCTTTTATTTTTTTATTTGCTTTAAATCAACTTTTATTTTATGTTTTGGCATCAGAGCAAATTGATGCTATCTTTTTTTCAGCATATTTTGTTAGTGTCTTTTTTTAACAATTTTATTTTTAATTTTTTTATATTTCAATTATGCTCAAGACAAGGAGTTAGGTTATATTTTTGTCTTGAGTTTTTTAATTGCCATTTTACCTTTTTCATATCAATTAATTCAAACAACAGCAGGATGAGAAATGTTTTTCTATCTAGTTCTTATTTGTGTCTTAGTAGATAGTTTTGGCTTAATTTTTGGAAAATTATTAGGTAAGCATAAAATTGCTAAAACAATTAGTCCTAACAAAACATGAGAAGGAACTATTGGAGGAATTTTAACTGCTACTATAGGTGCTTCTTTATGATTTATCTTTTTGGATTTAGACTATCAATTTTTTGGTAATTTAAATTCAGAAGGATTAATTATTTTTTTAAGTATTTTATTAACATTTACTTTATCTTGAGTATCATTTTTTGGAGATCTACTTTTTTCTTGAGTTAAAAGAAAACATGAAATTAAAGATTATGGTAATTTAATTCCAGGTCATGGAGGACTTTTGGATAGATTAGATTCTCATATTCTAGTTAATTTTGTTATGATTATACCTATATACTTAGTATTTTAATTATGGATATTTTAATCTTAATTTTAGTTTTAATTGCAATTACCATTATCTTGGTATTCATTCATGAATTAGGACATTTTTTATTAGCTAAATCTGCTGGAGTTTATGTAGGTGAATTTGCGATAGGTTTTGGACCTAAATTATTTTCTTTTAGATATAAAGAGACAGTTTATTCTTTACGTTGAATTTTACTTGGTGGCTATGTTTCTATTTTGAATAAAGAAATTCTTGAAGGCTTAGAAAAAGCTAAAGCAGAATTACAAAAAGATCCAGTTTAAAACCCCAAATTGAAAAATCAATTAGGCCTTATAGTTTAGATAAAGATTATTCTGAAATGAAATTTTTGAGCAATCAAATTACACTAAAAGATCACTAATTATTTTAGCTGGTGTATTTTTTAATTTAGTTTTTTCATTTTTAATTTTATTTGGAAGCTATTCAATTACTGGAAAGAAAGTTAACACTAATTCAGTTTATATCAATGTCATTCCTACAACAAACAGCCAAAATGGAATTAACAACATTCCTTCGCCTGCTGCTGTTTTTATTGATGATGCTTTAGTAAATGATTATTTTGATTCAATTGGTGCAGATAAATCACAAATAGAAAATTATGTTTTTCCACAACAATTAGTTTCACCATTAAGATCAAGTTTTATTCACTTTGTTTATGTTTCAGACACAGCAGAAAAATTAGAAGAACAAACTTTAGAATATGATTCTTTACTAAACAATGATAATAGTGATCCTTATGATAAGGTCTATAACAAATGTCAATTAGACACTAATTGTTATTATGGATTCTCACAAATACTAGATTTCATTAAAGAACCACTTAATTCAACTAATCTAGCTGACAAGTATATAAAAATTTACTTTTCACAAAATTTTTATATAACAGGTTTAGGTGCTAATAATCAAATTACTAATTTTTCATTTCAAAATGTGCAAGACCCCAATTCACAAGAAACTTCACCTACTTACATTGGATTTTTAAACTATGCATATCAAAATGCTAGTTCATCTTTAGTAACTGATTTATCAAGTCAATTAAACTTATTTAATAATCAGATTAGAGATCCGAATACGAGAAGAAGTTCATATTGATATAGTTTTGAATTTAAAGTGGATACTGTTAAAATAATTAATTATTTACCTGCACAAATTCCAATTTCTAATGTATCTATGCTTTCCTTTGTTTCTAAAGATCAAAATGGCAATGATGTTTTTTATAACATTCAAGAATATGCAAATTATAGTGCTGGAGATAGTTTTGTTGCTGCTTTAGAAGATACTTTTGTTTATATGGTAGTTCCTTATAAAAGTCTATTTGTAGTACCAGATCCTAATATTTTACTTTTAAGTGAAGAACAATTTAATAATCAAAGTGCAATTAATTACGCTTCATTTAACATTGCTTTAGCTACTTTATCTTCAATGTTAATCTTCTTCAACTTGCTACCGATACCGCCTTTAGATGGTTATAAGTTTTATGAAATGACCTATGAAAAACTAAGTAAAAAGAAATTTCAACAGAATTAAAAGCTAAATTAAATAAAATTGGTTGAATTTCAATTATGGTAATTACTGTAGTTCTAATAATAGTGCCATTTATTATTTATGCTTAGTTTATATTATTAAATTTAGTTAAATTTAAGTTAATATTAAATTATGAATGACTTGAAAGTGTTAAATAATTTTTTTGAAAAAATTTCTTATACGCCAATTAAATCATTTAAAAACGTTTATAAAGTACAACATAAATACAATAAAAATAAAAAATATGTTCAGTTAAAATTCTTTTCTACAAACATATTAAATTCTGAAGACGTTAAAAACTTTATTAATGTAATGAATTCTAATTTCAAAATACCTTATTCTTTACATTTTATTTATGATGAATTTAAATATGACCTAGCTGCTATTAAAGATTACTGAACTTTTTTATCTTTTTTGATTACCAGATTTATTTAGTAGTGTTAGATCAATTGATAAAGAATTATTTGAACTAAAAGATAATGACTTACAAATCATTAGCTGAAACAAGGAAACTTATGATTATCTAAATTTAAATAAAGATAAATTTAGAGAATCTTTATATCGTTTTGGATTTAAAAATTTAAATTTAATCCTAGTTTTAAAAGAGCAACAACACGTCAAAAAAGATTTACAAAAACATAAAACAAAAATTTTTGAGATTAAAAAACAAACTGATGACAATTCAATTTACTTATACGAACCAAATGATATTAAAAATTATAGAAGCTTTCCTATTGCTAACATTAACTCCAAACTAAATAAAGTTTCTATTACTGATACAGTTTCAAATTATAGAAAAGTAGAATCAAAAAACGGCTCATTTATGTATCAGATTGTTCTTTCTAATTACAAACATTCTTTAACAGTTAAAAGCAAATGAGGAACTAAGAAAATAGTTAACTTTGAAAATTTAAAAACGGGCGATTTAGTTCAAGTGTGAGGTAGTGTTGCCTATGATTCTTTTTAAAACGAGACATAGTTGTTGCTACTTGTTTAAACAAATTAGATAAAAGCAAGCTAATTAAAAAATCTGATGCTAAAGTTAAAAGAGTAGAATTTCATGCTCATACAAAAATGAGTACAATGGACTCAATTGTAGGAGTTGAAGAATTAATTGAAAGAGCAAGCATTTTAAATATGCCTGCAGTAACAATAACTGATCATAATTCTGCTCAAGCATTTCCAAATGCTTATATGGCAGCTAAAAAAAATAATGATTTAAAAATTAATTATGGTGTCGAATTAGATGTTTTTGATGACCGCAATGCTTGAGTAATTAAAAATGCCAATAAAAGTTCAATCAATAAAGATACATATGTTTTTTTTGATTTAGAAACAACAGGTTTACATGCTGCTCATTCTCAAATA
Source organism: Trididemnum miniatum (assembly GCA_964006365.1). NCBI lineage: Eukaryota > Metazoa > Chordata > Ascidiacea > Aplousobranchia > Didemnidae > Trididemnum > Trididemnum miniatum. The sequence continues at coordinate 1,529 of CAXFYD010000059.1, read as the reverse complement.
ATAGAGATAGGGGCAACAAAATACCGTGGACAAGATAAATTAGAAGATTTTCAAATTTTTTTAAAGGTAGATCATAAGTTATCTAAGTTTACAGTTGATTTGACAGGAATTACTGATGAAATGTTAAATCAACAAGGACTAGAACAAGAAGAAGGAATTAAAAAATTTAAAGAGTTTTTTGGTGATTCTATCTTAGTTGCTCATAATGCAGAATTTGATTATGGCTTTTTAAATCACTATTTTAAAAAATATAATTTAGGAACACTAAATAATCCTGTTATAGATACTTTGAAAATAGCTAGAGTTTATATTAAATCAGCAAGTTATAGATTGGGAAATGTTGCTAAAAAATTAGGTGTTGAATTTGATACTTATAGCGCTCACCGTGCTGATTATGATGCCAATAAATTAGCAGAAGTTTACTTTTCAATGGAGTTTAAAATACGTAATGATGGTTTAACTAACTTGGAAGAAGCAAATGATTTTCTTTTAGAAAAAGTAAAACCTTTTCTATACACAAGTCATTTAAATATTATTGCTAAAAATGAAGCAGGTTTAAACTCGCTTTACAAAATAATTTCACAAGCCAATACTGATTATCTAACAACAAATGGAATTAAAGTTCCTTTGTCTAAAATTTTAGAACTTAAAGAAAACTTACTAATAGGATCTGGTTGTTTAAATGGATTTGTATGAAACCTAGCTTGTAATGATTTAGATGCTTTAAAAGACTTTTTGAAAATTTTAGATTATGTTGAAGTTCAACCACTTTCTGCTTATAATCATTTAGTAAGTGATGGTAGAATTAGTCAAGAAAATGTTTTAAAAATAACTAAAGAAATTATAGCTCAAGCTAAAATGCAAAACAAGATAGTTATTGCGACTGGTGATGTTCATATTCTTGATAATAAAGATATTTTAGCTCGTAAAGTTATCATTAATAGTAAAATGGTTGGAGGAAGAAGACATCCTTTATTTAACTACCGTGGTGAATCTATAATACCTGATCAATCATTTAAAAATACCGATCAAATGCTAGCTGAATTTAAATGATTGGGAGAAGACTTAGCACAAGAGATAGTAATTACAAATACTAATTTATTAAATCAAAAAATAGAAAAAATTAAACCTTTAAAAAATGAACTATATAAGCCAGTATTTTCTGGTTCACAAGAAATGATTTTTGAATATGCTGAAGCAAAATTAAAAAAAATTTATGGTGATAATCCTGATTCAGTTGTTAGCGAAAGGTATTTGCAAGAAAAGAAAGCAATCATTGATAATAACTTTGATGTCTTTTATTACTTGGCTCACATTATTGTTAAAGAGTCATTGAAGAACAACTACTTAGTAGGTTCTAGGGGTTCAGTTGGCTCTTCTTTAATTGCCTACTTCATTGATGTTTCTGAAGTTAACCCACTACCAGCACATTATATTTGTCCAAATTGCAAAACAATAGAATGATCAACAAAACATACCTGTGGACTAGATTTAGAAATTAAGAATTGTCAAAGTTGCAATACAACTTT
>CAXFYD010000058.1:0-14000 GCA_964006365.1 Trididemnum miniatum | reverse complement strand
GGGGGGCGATCGCCACTCCAGCGGTCTCTATTCCCGCTGCTGCAAAAATAGCCAGCAATGCTTCTCCTTGAATATCTTGACCTACGATTCCAGCCACTTTGACTCCAGCTCCCAACTTAGCCAGATTGTACACTGCATTGGCTCCACCCCCAGGGATTTGTTCCGTCCGCTCGTGGCGGAGAATTAACACAGGCGCTTCCCGAGAAATGCGCTCTACTTCACCAGTGAGAAATTCATCCAAAGTTAAATCACCGATAACCAAAATTTTACCTCGGTCACAACTATCTATCAAGGTAAATAATCGTTCGGCAGAATTAGCTAGTTGTTGGGGAAAGGAATGGGATTGAGTCATTTAAACGTCCTTATTCATATAATGCTACAGTATGCAGCAAATGAACTCAAGAATGAAGTGTTGCGATCGTGAATATGTATCAAATTGAGGCAATTATCAAAAAGTTCGTTCATTTAACAACAGGAGTTCAAAGTGCTGTTCTGGTTTCTGATAGCGGCGAACTCCTGTGCGATCCTGTTGGTAGCTGCGATGAAAATAGCAGTTTAGCCCTCACTTCTGCTATGCTCTATGCTGCCCAAAAGGTTTGCAGTGAATGTAATTGGAATTATATCGACCGGGTTGGGTCCGAAATCGAACAAGTTGCGGTGGAAGGGAAAAAAGGCTATGCCATTTTCGTTCCTTGCGGTAACAATATTTCTTTGCTAGTTATAAGTAATAAAACTGTTAAACCGGGGTTTTTAAGATTAGTAATTAATCGAACTCTCAATAAATTACAACCCCTATTAAGAGAACCAGAAGAAAGTGAATATTTGGATAGCAGCGAGATTGAAATGACGGAACTGAATGGAAATAAAACGACAAGTTCGGAAACAAAAATTCAATCGGAAAATAATACTGCCATTAGGAGTAACCGTAGAACTTTAAGTCAGGCTGAAATTCGCACTCCACCTAAGGCTAGTCGAAGCAGTATAACTAAGATTCAAGGTTAAGGGGGAAGAAAGATCTAAAAGTAAAAATACTGTGAATAAATTCTAATTTTCTAGCATATTAACCAGTTATATGAAATACGAAAACTTTTGCTACCCCCCTAAATCCCCCCTTCGGCTAAGGGGCAAGCCTTAAAAAGGGGGACTTTTAAGATAGAAGTTGCGATCGCCTTATATTGAAAACTAAATTAAATTAGTTTCAATCTGTCTATCTCTCCCTTTCTCCTGGTCTTCCAGTTTTCCGTTGCAACTCTTGAAATAACTTTTTCAAGCGCAAGTCCAGGGAGAAACCACGACGAGTTTGAATAATAATTGTTTCTCCAAGGCGATCGTGCAAAGCCTGGTTTAGATCCTCATCGGCAAAAGCAATGCCACAATCTGCTAGTAAAGGAGAAATCAACAAGAGCATGGTCATGCCATTGCTAACATTCACGTGCAAGCCGATCGCCGCTAATAAAGCAGCAAAACCCACGATTCCCTCTCGTTTCCCCAAAGATGTCAGTCCGGGAACACGATTAAACCTAGAGTCCAACACTTTCATATCCAGTGCCCAGCGACCGAGACTTTGACCCTTATTTTTTTCTACTATTACTACCCGCAACAGGAACCAACCAAAAATAAACAGGAGCCACCAGGGGGCAAAACCAAGGGCTGAAAATATGCAAACCGTAACGAAATCAATGGCAAAAGCACCAACTCGGCGATCGAAGGGAACTTTAGGCAAGCGTCGTTTTACCGGTCTATCTCTATAGTCGTACATATATAGTAGTTGATAGTTGATAGTTGACAGTTGATAGTTGACAGTTGACAGTTGACAGTTGACAGTTGACAGTTGATAGTTGATAGTTGACAGTTGATAGTTGACAGTTGACAGTTGATAGTTGATAGTTGACAGTTGACAGTTGATTATATGAAATCTGAATAATGTTTGCTACAGATACAATAACAGTTCGAGAGCTTTTACAGATAGGGCAACACTAATATATTATAAGTCCCCCTTATTAAGGGGGATTTAGGGGGATAGCAAAAATTTTTGTATTTCATATTACATTGTAGGTTGGGTTGAGGCATGAAACCCTTCGACTTTGCGGTCATTCCTACTAAAGTAGTATTTTTTCTCATCCTAGCAATTTTTTCTCTAAATATCTATTAAACATTATTTAAAAGATATTTAGGGGATAGATATTGTTCTTCCTGTTGCTTTTCCATAGGTAAATAAACGTAAGTTTGAATATCCATCTGTGCTATAATTATTAATTGCTAACATAGCGTTTCTTGGACTCTGAGGTACATCTATGTATCCGGCCTATGAACGTGTTTAGTATTGAGTTCCAGCAACCGACAGGTTGCTGTATAACTATCAACTGTCCACTATCAACTGTCAACTGTTATAGTTCTACTCCAGCTTCTCCACCAACTCCTGACGCAAGCGATAAATAATCGTATTGGGTTCCACCCCAGCCAAAATATCTTGAATCACCGTACTCGGTCCCAAATTACCCCAATTGCAACCTCGTTCCAAATACTCCGCCGTAACCTTCCCCACCGCATAGGCTCCATATCCGGCAATACCTCCCTGAGTCAGAGCCGTACCTACATAAGTAGTCAAACCAGCGGGATTTTCCATAATACCGGCAACTGCGGTAGCGCTCTTCCCCAGTCCCAAGGCAATGCTACTGCCAATCTCTCCTAACAGCAAACCTCCAGAACTCCAGATAATCTTTCGCCAGAGTTTGTTGGCATCTTTGCCAGTCATGGGCAAACCATATAACTTCGCCAGAGAGCGAATCAAGACTAAATCCGCGATCGCCCCGGACAACACATCCAAAATAGCGATAGGATTAACTGCCACTGCTAAAGCCTTATAGCGAGAATATTTCCAAATTATTTCCTCCGCTTCCTGCCGACGCAAGGCAATGGTCTTTTTCGCTATCCTCGCTGAATTATCCCGTCCTTGCAACAGAGCATTTAAAGCCAAGAGCGATCGCCCTTCCCGATTTAAAATATTCAGAATTATCTGCCGCAGTTCATCTATTTGAGGTGGTTGTTCTTCCCAATTGTGCATCACCTTCCCATTGGGCCATTCTTCCCGCACTTCTAAAGGTTGGGGTTCCGCCGCCACCAAAGCTATTTCTTCAGTAGACAACAACTCTTCTAACTCCGAATGCCCCGCAGTCCCAGTTCCCAGTTCTTGTAATTGGCGGTAAATTGTTTCCCTATCTTCCTCCGGATAAAGGTCCATTTTGTTAAATACCAGAATCAGGGGTTTTTGATTTTGGCGCAATTCCAATAATGCGTCGTATTCCGTCCGAGTCATATCCCCCGCCACCACAAACAGAATTAAATCTGCTTGTTGCGCCACTTCCCGCGCCATTTGCGCCCTAGCTTCCCCATCAATTTCATCCAATCCGGGAGTATCAATCAATTCGCATTGTACCTTGCCGCTAGGGGGAGTCCAGCGCACCGATTTAGGCCACTTAGTCACCCCATGGAGGGGACCAGTGGGCAAAACCTTCTCTCCCAACAAAGCATTGACTACCGATGATTTCCCGCGACTCACCAAGCCAAAAGTAGCAATGCGAATCACTGTTTGGTCTAGTTTCTCCAAAGCTGATTTTAATGCTTGTAAATCTTGGCGTACTGCCGCTTGCAGTTCCAGATTCGGCGCGTGGGAACCGTGGCGTTCAAAGCTAGAATACCAGGATAGAGCTTGCTGTAAGCTCGCACGGGCTTGATTAAAGTGGGTTTCTTGTTGGGTTTGGCTCATTTTAATAGTGGATAGTGGATAGTTGATAGTTGATAGTTTTTCAGACCCGTAGGTTGGGTTGAGGTCACGAAACCCTTCGGCTACGCGGCCCCTGCCCTTCGACTACCTAATCTACTATTGCACTTTATCCAACTTAGATTGTAAACATTTATTACAAACCCAATACAGACTCTTGACAATCATGTATTTTGCTTGTAATGTAAAATATATTAAAGGGCGACCGAGAGGCGCTCACGGAAGTCTGGAGCCTACTCCAGCATAGGCTCAGGGTTCAGAGCCTGACCCCACCCAAAGGTGCAGACTGGGATGGACCACATGGTCTCAAATCGACACACCGGTAAAACTGGTGTGGATAACCGAACAAGGCTATAGGGATACCCGAACCAACCTGTATCACAGCTTGAGGGTAATGCATAAGCTCTTTCTGAATACCGCGAAGAAAAGCATTGTTAGGGGTAGAACTGACAGGCCAACGAAAGGAATCGTTATAAGCGTCAAAAATTTTAATATATCTGTAAAGCGGTAATGGATATAATGGCTCCCAGGATTAGTTCGGTTTTTTTCGGACAATCGATTGCCGATCTGACAAATCGGTAGAACCCCAAGGACCTGGCGTAGAGACGGTGACCTCCAGTTCGACTCTTCCGTGTGTGTAACCGGGTAAGCCGGGTTGAGTCCACATCCTAGTTCGATGGATAATGGTAGCCAAGCCGCAAGGTAAGGTATAAATCCCAGTCCGGTAAATGACACCGAAAAAAGCTAAAGCCATTACGCCGTAAGGCACCACGAAAGATAACAATCATAAGTGGATGGATAGAGGGAATCCTCAACTCGAAAGAGTGCTAACTTTCGGTAGCTAATTCCGAGCGAGGAATTCAATTTCAAAACTCTTAAATTGTATAGGAAAAGATGGAACCGAATCTACTAAAGAACGGTATCGTAACTAAACAGACTACCGACTGGCATAAAGTCAACTGGCCTAAAGCCTATCGAATGGTCAAGAAGTTGAGAAATAGGATTTTCCGAGCGACTCAAGAGGGCGACTGGAAGAAGGTAAACAAACTGCAGAGGTTGATGCTCCGCAGCTACTCCAATATATTGATAGCTGTCAGACAAGCAACCCAACTTAACAAAGGTAAAAACACCCCTGGAATAGACAGAATGGCAAATTTAGACCCATCAACCAGGGGTAGGGTGGTCGATGCCCTGACCGAATATAAAAGTTGGAAACCTATCCCTACACGACGTATATATATCCCAAAATCTAACGGTAAGAAAAGACCTCTAGGAATACCCAGCATGATTGACAGATGTATACAAAGCATGGTCAAAAATGCATTGGAGCCTCACTGGGAAGCTCGGTTTGAACCAATCTCATATGGTTTTAGGCCGGGAAGAAGTACCCATGACGCAAGAGAGAGGATATTCACTAGCATAAAGGGTGAAAACAACCGCAAATGGTGGGTTATGGATGCTGATATCTCAGGATGTTTTGACAACATAGCCCACAAACCATTACTAGATAAAATAGGGAACTTCCCCGCCAGAAAAATGGTAGAGCAATGGTTGAAATCGGGATATATCCATAACGGAGTATTCTATGAGACTGAAACTGGCACCCCACAAGGGGGAGTCATAAGCCCATTGCTGGCAAATATTGCCCTCCATGGCATGGAGGAAGCTCTCGGGATTTCATACAGGTGGCAAAAAAATTCCAGGATTAATAACGGAGGATGTTGGAGCAACAAAAGCAACCGCTCCTTGACCCGCTATGCTGATGACTTTGTTATTCTGACGGAAAGCAAAGAAGATGCAGAAGTAGCTAAGACAACCATAGAAAAATGGCTATCCGAAATTGGTCCAAAACTATCCGAAGAAAAAACCAAAATTAGACACCTAAGCGAAGGATTTGATTTCCTTGGATGGAATTTCCGAAAATATAACACCACCGGTCGTAAAACAAGAAGAATAACCCTCATCAAACCTTCTAGGGTAAACATCCAGAATTTCAAGGAAAGCTTGAAGGAACTCTTCAAGAGTTTCAAGGGTTCACCGGCAAGTAGAATTGTCAGAGACCTCAATCAAAAAATAAGAGGATGGGGAAACTACCACCAAGGGGTGGTTTCCAAAAAAACGTTCTCAAAATTAGACAATTACATCTGGTGGAAACTTATGAGATGGGGAAAACATACCCACTCAAAAAAATCAACAGAATGGATTGTCAACAAATATTTTGGATGTCTATGCCCGGGAAGAGATGACAAATGGGTATTCGGGGATAAAAGTAAAGAGCATCAATACGTTGAAAAACTCTCATGGATACCAATCCAACGTCATACGCTCGTTGCATTTAAAAACAGTCCTGATGACCCCTCCCTGAAGGAGTACTGGGAAAAGCGAGAAGCTAAACGGAAAGAAGCAACAGCGATGGGTAGGTTCTCCAAAGGGAAAAATAAAATTGCATTACAACAAGACTATAAATGTCCGTGGTGTAATCAGGATCTAGGATTGACGGACATACACGTTCATCACATCCAACCTAAACATCTAGGTGGTAAGGAATCATACGAAAACTTGATCTTTCTACATGAAGATTGCCACCAATCCATACACGCCTTGGGTGCTACTAATCCCGACATACAGTCACTACTGAAAGCTGGGAAAACAAAACCCTCCAGGAAAACGAAACAAATGCCAAAAGGTACAAACCCGTAAAACTGGAAAAGAAGTAGCGAAATAAACCGAGTTCCAAAGGAATTGGTCGAGCTGTATGCAGGGAAACTTGCTTGTACAGTTCTTAAGGGACGAAGCGGGGGGAACCCCGCTGACTTACCTGAACACATGCGACAGATGGCGGAATTGGTAGACGCGATAGTTTAAAAAACTTCCCTCGTATCTTGCCTGAAAAGGCCGCAGAGTTGAAGGTTCTCGGTAACTATTGACTATTTAGTTGTGGAGGTTCGAGTCCTTCTCTGTCGCGTTTGTTCGTTTACTTAATCTGACCAATGCTCGAATTTTCGATTTTTTTTCCAGATACCTCTTGACATTATAAAGGGTGTATTCAAAAGTAGTCGAAGAAAGTTTTTTCGTAGGGTGGGCATTGCCCACCACAGCGTCTATCGCTTTAGTCAAAAGCAGTATCAAGAGTCTCCTGACGGACTGCAGTTACAATATTCTGAAAAGGTCACAGAGTTGAAGGCGATCGGCAACTATTGACTTTTAGTTTGGTGGTTCCAGTCCTTCTCTGTCGCGTTTGTTCCTTTACTTAATTTGACTAATGCTCGAATTTTTGATTTTTTTTCTAGATACCCCTTGACATTAGAAACAATAGCCACTACAATGAGAATACAAAAATAGACAAACCAATAAGACTTTTGGCGAGTGGCTGAGTGGTTGAAGGCAAGTGTTTTTTTCACTACATGGAATTTCCTTATTCGCTCCTTGCCCTAAGGGCCGAAGAATCCAGGATTATCGACTGTGTCAGGGGTTCGAATCCCCTCTCGCCAGTCTAATTTTTCTGTCTGAAAAGGTCACAGAGTTGAAGGCGATCGGCAACTATTTACTTTTAGTTGTGGAGGTTCCAGTCCTTCTCTGTCCCGTTTGTTCCTTTATTTAATTTGACCAATGCTCGAATTTTTGATTTTTTTTCCAGATACCTCTTGACATTAGACACAATCAACACTACAATAAAAGTACAACCAACAAATAAAGCTTCTGGTGAGTAGCTAAAGGAACTATCCCCCTAAATCCCCCTTATCAAAAGGGGACTTGAAGAGAAACTAAATATTTGGCGGGGTAGCTCAAAGGATAGAGCGTTTTATCCTTATTCATTCCTTGCCTGATGGGCCGAAGAATTAGGATTATCGTCTCATAAACGAAAGGTTACGGGTTCGAGTCCCGTTCCCGCCACTTTATCTCAATAAACAATGAACAATAAACAATTTGATATTAGAAACAATGAAAACTACAAGAAAAATGGGTGTGGTCAAAAGTAGTTGTTTGTCTCTGAATATGTATTTATAAATTGTGGGGTAGCCCTCTGGGCTGCCTAAGAGTAAGCCGCCACTACTGAGAATATAAAATTCTCAACTGTTTTTAACCGCACCCAGAAAAATAAAGCGTCTAGTGAGTAGCTAAAGGAACTATCCCCCTAAATCCCCCTTATCCAAGGGGGACTTTAAGAGAAACTAAATATTAACCATGAAACTTGATAATAATGGCTAATTTTGCCCAAACAGTTGAGAAATCTCTTGACTCCAACCAAAATACAAGATTTGTTTGTTTACTTAATCTAACCAATGCTCGAATTTTTGATTTTTTTTCTAGATACCCCTTGACATTAGAAACAATAGCCACTACAATAAAAATACAACCAACAAATAAAGCTTCTGGTGAGTAGCCAAGTGGTAAGGCAGGTGTTTTTCGATCCTTGTTAGTCTCTTGCCTGATGGGCCGAAAAATGAGGTTTATCGTTTTGGGTACACCCTATCGTGGGTTCGATTCCCACCTCACCAACAAAAAAAACCAATTTTATCATCAAATAAAACTGAATTGTAGCTGTTTTTACTGGTTATAAATTTGGTTCTAGGGTTTGTTTGTCTATTGTGGTAAATTGAAACTCAATATTTGGCGGGGTAGCTCAAAGGATAGAGCGTTTTATCCTTTTCCCGCCACTATATAACCATGAACAATAAATATAGATATCGTTAAAATATGTCTAACTTAAATAATGCTTTAGAAAGAATCATGAGTTGGCTAAAAGACTATCAGCCGGAGTTTGCCGATTCTTTTTTGCCGGGACTCAAATCAGAAGAAATCTCTCAAGCAGAAGCTGAATTGGGTTTTAACTTTCCCTCAGAGATTTACGAACTTTATCAATGGCGTAATGGAACAGAGCAAGATGCTAAAGCCATATGTTTTCCTACATTTGAGTTTTTACCTCTTCATGAAGCTGTTGAATCCACTCGCGGAATTAATGAATATATTGATGAATTTACAGAATTTGAAAATCCATGGTACGGAAGTCCTTTGTTTGTATTTATAGAAAATAATTGTCATTATTGTGGAGTTCCAATTATAAATCTGCCAAAAGAAAAAATACCAGTAGTTCTTTTAGAAGAAGCAGAAATGCCAGCACTTTTCTATACAAGTATTACTGATATGATGCAAACACTTGCAGAATGCTATGAAACTGGAGCATACTATCTAGATAAAGAAGAGTTTGTTGAAGCTAATGAGTCTAAAGTTGCTGATATTTTCCGCAATTATAATGATTTGAGCTATTTTAAAAAGATTTAAGAATTAAAAGAACCACAGAGAGGCAGAGGACACAGAGTCCGAAAGAGAGAATAGATAAAGTTCTTCACCGCGAAGCGCTATATATTAATTTTTTCCTACAACCTCTTGACAGTTAGAATATACTTGTAGTATATTCTAACTATAGAGATTAATAAAGCATGTGGCGAGTAGCTCAGTGGTAGAGCAAGTAAAGTATTCCTTATTCGTTCCTTGCCCTACGGGCCGAAGAATCGAGGATTATCGTGTTGTAAGTACTTGGTCAGGGGTTCAAGTCCCCTCTCGCCACTCCAATTTTTTTGTCTGAAAAGGTCACAGAGTTGAAGGCGCACCGCAAAGCGGATCCGTTCCGGATCGCCAACTATTGACTTTTAGTTGTCGAGGTTCCAGTCCTTCTCTGTCCCGTTTGTTCCTTTATCTAATTTGACCAATGCTCGAATTTTTGATTTTTTTCTAGATACCTCTTGACATTAGAAACAATCAACACTACAATAAAAGTACAAAAAACAAATAAAGCTTCTGGTGAGTAGCCAAGTGGTAAGGCAGGTGTTTTTCGATCCTTGTTGGTCTCTTGCCTGATGGGCCAAAAAATGAGGTTTATCGTTTTGGGTACACCCTATCGTGGGTTCGATTCCCACCTCACCAACAAAAAAAACCAATTTTATCATCAAGTAAAACTGAATTGTAGCAGTTTTTACTAGTTATAAATTTGGTTCTAGGATTTGTTTGTCTATTGTGGTAAATTGAAACTAAATATTTGGCGGGGTAGCTCAAAGGATAGAGCGTTTATCCTTATTCATCCCTTGCCTAATGGGCCGAAGAATTAGGGTTATCGTTTGGGGAACGAAAGGTTACGGGTTCGAGTCCCGTTCCCGCCACTTGATTTCAATGAACAATTAACAATAAACAATGAACAATAAACAATAAATAATTTGGCGGGGTAGCTCAACTGGATAGAGTATTTGTTTTTTATCCTTATTCCTTCCTTGTCTTATGGGCCGAAGAATTAGGATTATCGTCCCAACAAAAGATGCGGGTTCGACTCCCGCTCCCACCACTATCATTTTTTCAGACAAACTCTCGAAAGTTAAAATCTTTTCCTACAACCTCTTGACATTAAAAACAAGAAAAATCATATTCTTCAGCTCACTCAGAAACCGGGTTTCTCCCATTATTTTAGGGAATAGGCCGAAATTTTCTGAAGAAACCCGGTTTCTAACCCCAACCGTTAGTCTAAATCTAGACGGGTATTTTAGCTGTGCCAAGCCTACATGATTATATCTGTAGCAAACATTTTTGGATTTCATATAATATAAAAATAGACAAATCAATAAGACTTGTGGCGAGTGGCCGAGTGGTTGAAGGCAAGTGTTTTTTATACTATCCCTTATTTATTCCTTGCCCTATGGGCCGAAAAATTGAGGGTTATCGCTTATGAGTTAGCTCATCGGGGGTTCAAATCCCTCCTCGCCAGTCCAATTTTTCTGCCTGAAAAGGTCACAGAGTTGAAGGCGATCGCCAACTATTGACTTTTAGTTGTCGAGGTTCCAGTCCTTCTCTGTCCCGTTTGTTCCTTTATCTAATTTGACCAATGCTCGAATTTTTGATTTTTTTCCAGATACCTCTTGACATTAGACACAATCAACACTACAATAAAAATACAACCAACAAATAAAGCTTCTGGTGAGTAGCCAAGTGGTAAGGCAGGTGTTTTTCGATCCTTGTTGGTCTCTTGCCTGATGGGCCGAAAAATGAGGTTTATCGTTTTGGGTACACCCTATCGTGGGTTCGATTCCCACCTCACCAACAAAAAAAACCAATTTTATAATCAAATAAAACTGAATTGTAGCAGTTTTTACTGGTTATAAATTTGGTTCTAGGGTTTGTTTGTCTATTGTGGTAAATTGAAACTCAATATTTGGCGGGGTAGCTCAAAGGATAGAGCGTTTATCCTTATTCATCCCTTGCCTAATGGGCCGAAGAATTGAGGGTTATCGTTTGAGGAACGAAAGGTTACGGGTTCGAGTCCCGTTCCCGCCACTTGATTTCAATGAACAATTAACAATAAACAATGAACAATAAACAATAAATAATTTGGCGGGGTAGCTCAACTGGATAGAGTATTTGTTTTTTATCCTTATTCCTTCCTTGTCTTATGGGCCGAAGAATTAGGATTATCGTCCCAACAAAAGATGCGGGTTCGACTCCCGCTCCCACCACTATCATTTTTTCAGACAAACTCTCGAAAGTTAAAATCTTTTCCTACAACCTCTTGACAGTTACACTATACTTGTAGTACTATAAAAGTATAGAGATGAATAAAGCATGTGGCGAGTAGCTCAGTGGTAGAGCAAGTATTTCCTTATTCGTTCCTTGCCCTACGGGCCGAAGAATCGAGGATTATCGTGTTGTAACGACTTGGTCAGGGGTTCGAGTCCCCTCTTGCCACTCCAATTTTTTTTGCCTCAAAAGGCCGTAGAAAACACCATGAACTACAAGTTCTATAGCAATCAGGAATGATATGTGAGAAAAGCATATTTCCGACCCTACCGGCACAATCGGTACTTTACGAAATTTTTTGTCCATGGCCAAGTGAATGCGATCGCCAGCTCAAATAAATGCGATCGCCAGCTCAAATAAATGCGATCGCCAGCTCAAATAAATGCGATCGCCAGCTCAAATAAATGCGATCGCCAATTCAAATAAATGCGATCGCCAATTCAAATAAATGCGATCGCCAATTCAAATAAATGCGATCGCCAATTCAAATAAATGCGATCGCCAATTCAAATAAATGCGATCGCCAATTCAAATAAATGCGATCGCCAATTCAAATAAATGCGATCGCCAATTCAAATAAATGCGATCGCCAATTCAAATAAATGCGATCGCCAATTCAAATAAATGCGATCGCTGCAGGCTCACTTTTGAAAACAGATGATAATCAAAGATATTTTATAAGAAAGAGCCATACATTTTTAGTTTTTGAAAAAAGAACTTTTCTTGACTAATTGTCCACTCAAACAACCATTTAACTATCCTAAAATTTTGGCAAATATTCCAATACTTGCGTAACATTTCTTTTCCTTGTAACCACACATCTTCAATTGGGTTTTGTTCTGGAGCATTTGGAGCTAACCTAATACATCTTATTAACCATTCTTCTTCTGTTTTTCCTTGATTAAGTTTCTCTAAATATTCTCTGAATTCTTTACTATGATGATATGAAGCTCCATCCCAGATAATTAATATTTGTTTTTTTCTATTTTCCTCTATCAAATAGTTTACAAATTTTATTGTATTCTCTGTATTTCCCTGTGGATATCCTTTTACAATTACTTTGCCCGTTCGGTAATTCATTGCTCCATAATAAGTTTGTCTTTTTTTCTCATTTTTAATTGGTATTTCAATTCTACTATCTGTTTTTCCCCACACATACCCGCAAATATCACCCCAGATTAAATGGCATTCATCCAAGAAAAATATGAGCAATTTTTCTGATTCAATTTCCTTTCTATGTTTTTCTAAAAGCTCTTCAATCTCTTTTTTTTTTGCTGTTATTTCTTCTGGTTTTTTATCAGGATTCTTCTTCTGTGATTTTTTCCAAGAAACCCCTGCTTCATGAAACAGCTGATAGTAGCTAGATTTGGCAGCAAATGTCACTCCAAAATTTTCAGCAACATAATATTCTAGTTCGTTTAGATTCCAGGTTTTATTATTTTTTAACCAGGTGATAACTTTTGTTTTTTCGGATGGACTTAAATATCCTTGTGAGCCTTTATGAGCTAGCTTAATACCCTCCACTCCATTCATTATAAATGCTTGTTTCCATTTGCTTATGAATCCAGAGCATACTTTCAACACTTTCATGATTTTTCTATGTGGATAACCTCGCAAGGTCATGCTTACTGCTAGTGCTCGTTTCAATTCTCTTGAGTCAGGATTGGACTCAATAAAGGCATCTAATTCTTCCATCAAGCGTACAATTCACTACTATCTCAGTTTCTCACATATCATTCCTGATTGCTATATACTCAAAAAAAGACAGGAACTCCCCAAACTAAGCCCATACCCGGACGAGAAAAGGAGATGATTCAAGGACGCTCCGGGGGCTTCATGTTCGATGCTGGTATGTGGCAGATGCTGCGGCGTTGCTTGCTCATAGGAACTGCCAAAAGCACCTACTATGCAGGAAAACGAGAATTAACAGAGGATTTTGTCAAAGTTGTTAAGGCGGCGATCGCCGCCGATCCCAACAAGGTGGCTCAAGAAATAATCTATGCCAGCGACGGACGAGCCATTAACAACAGCGCCCCCATCTTTGCCTTGGTTCTCTTGTCTATGGGTGCTACCCCAGAAGCAAAAAAGGCATTTCAAGAAATATTCCCCCAAGTAGTACGCACTGCCAGTCATTTCTACGAGTGGTTGAGCTATACCAAAGCCCTGAGGGGATTTGGCAAAGTAGTACGAGAAGTGGGGAGGCAATGGTTGTGTCGGGAAGACGTGAAAGGTTTGGCCTATCAGCTGTTAAAGTACCAGCAGCGCCACGGTTTCTCCAATCGGGATGCTTTGCGCCTGTTTCACGTCAAACCTCCTACAGAAGACCATAATGCCTTGTTTCACTGGGTTGTCAAAGGTTGGGAAGGATTGCCAACAGAAATACCCTCGGAAGCTATAGCCCAGATTTGGTGGTACGAGTGGCTGAAGCGGAACCCAGATAAAACCCACGAGGCGATCGCCCAAGGGAAACTCACCCACGAAATGGCTGCACCGGTAGGTAAAATGGACAAGCAAGCATGGCAGTTGCTGTTGGATAAAATGCCTATTGGTGCAATGTTGCGGAACCTGGGTTCTCTGACGGAACTGGGAGTACTCAGGGCTGACCAACTTGCTAATTTAGTCAGGGTGGAAGCAGTTCTCAATAATCCCAAGTATTTGC
>CAXFYD010000057.1:0-33293 GCA_964006365.1 Trididemnum miniatum | reverse complement strand
GTTTTGGTATCTCGTAAAGTTGGCAATGAGAGTAACACTGCTGATATACCACTCACCACTTCCATTTACAAAAAACCTACTCACACTGACAGATATTTGCACTATACATCACACCATCCCAAACACCAGAAGCTCACTGTGGTCAAAACACTATTCAATCGCGTTAACACACACATCTCCGACAACAAACTTAAGCACCGTGAGAAACTACACATACGCTCTACATTTACAAACTGAACGGGTTTCCTACAGGACCACTTTTCTCTCGCCTAGGAAGGCATGCTCTCAGGATTCCCTTTACAAACATTTCACTTCTATTCCTTACGTTCAAGGCACATCAGAAAAAATTAGAAGAGTTCTAAACGAGGCAGGAGTCAACGTTGCCATGAGACCTGTGCATACCATTCGCCATGTTTTGCATTACCCAAAGATCCATGTACCTCCGAAGATATTGGCTGTATTATCTACGAAATCCCTGTTTGGATTGCAACTTTGTTATATTGGACAGACGAAACGAGGCCTTAAGTCACGTTAGGCAGAACAAAAACGGGCCACCCTCAACCAAAAGCCAGAACAATCTGCCCTCTGCGTTCACGCAATGGAATTTGAACACAATATTGATTGGATAAATGCAAAGATTTTGAAGGTGGAAAACAATTACTCAAACGTCTTGTTTCTGAAGCTTGGTTCATTAATTACCGACCCAATGTTATGAACAGGTCTGATGGTGATAAGTTTCCACAAGTTTATCAAATATCGTTTTAGTAATTCTCATGCCAAATTGTTTTTTACTGTTTTGTACCTCTACGCATGTTAATTCATTCCATTTAATAGTTATTGTCCTTATAACGCAACAGTTCACAATATTTCTATCATACTTTTTGCTTTACCATAATCAGTTCAGTTTAAGAAGTGCTACTATTCTGCTGTTCTCTGCCAGGCTGGATTTTCGCACCCTGGCACCTGTTATTCCGAAGAAGCTCGCGTGAATTGCTGAGCGAAACGTCAATATAAAAAGTTGGAGTTTTTGCATTAGCCTCCGTCTTTGATTATTACCGGAAGAACAAAGTTTCTGAAATAGTTTCTTGTTCCATTTTAGGATTTTGAAGCTCATATGCCACCAACTTTGTCATTCCGCTAATTTTGGGTCTTATTCAAGAGTTTATACCTAGATTAAGAAAATCTCCAAATTTTTGCTGTATGGTGGTGATATAGACTGACCCTGCCTATAACGCGGGGCCCAAGAGGAGCGCCTGGGCTTTCACCTTCCGCAGATCAATCCACTTGCTGCCTGAACTTAAACCTCAAGAGAATCACCAGAGAAGAACAAATAGAACGACTCTGTATTACTTGAACGAACTAAAAACTCTCACGGTGATCTAAAACCAAGGGAAAATAGGTAGGGAAAGGTGAATAGGTTCAGGTAAATTAGGTAAAATAGCGAGGGATTCAGGTCTTTCAAAGGCAAAAAACACTGAAAGTTACTCTGGTATAAAATAAAATAACTAAAATCTGCCCCGAGCAGGGAACATAAAAAAGATGTCCTACCGCCAACTGAACTCAACAAAACTAAAACAAAGATGACTGATCACACAGTAAAACAAGAAGTGCACACGTGACCACATGATCAACGAATAAAGAGTTTTCTAGAACAGTGATATGTGAATAAAGAGTTTTCTAGAACAGTGATATGTTAACTGCTCGCGGCGCGCTAACAGCCTAACAGCACAGTCGAAATTGTGTTCACAGTGCAGCGCTCGAGCTAATTAAAAGAGATGAAAGAAAAACATGTGATAAACAAAGCGAAAGACTAAAACCGAGTTCGTTTCCAAAGTCGGTGCTATAACACGTGGAGAAATAACCGAGTTATGACGCTTCAAAGTACGCGATTTTCAAAATGCTAAAAATATTCCCACGATGCCATTGACGTCATTCGTGAACAACCGCGTGTTTTGTCGCTGTTGAATAGACTACACTGGACGGGAGAATTAACAGTTAAGGGTAAGGTATAAAGGTGGAATGGTATCTTTGCTTGGTTTGACAGAGTTTAAAGCTTGTAGGTGATAGAGTGTGAATGTGTTGTAGACGTGAGTAAACTATGCTATTTAAGTAAGACTGCAATAATCTAGGCTGCATAAATGGTACTGTATGGGGCGCCGTGTGTAAAGCAACGCAATATAAAATTTTGCATCATTTTTTTGGTTAATTTTGGTTAAATTACATGCAATATCATATATTGTTAGCAATTTATCTATATTGCTGCAATATGTGTTAAGTTGTCGCAATTTATCTACAGTATATTGCTGCAATTTGTGTTAAATTGTTGCAATTTATCTATATTGCAAAAAAACACTTAAATCGCCTTTTAATTGCCACGGTGATATGCTAACAAAAACAGTCAGTGTTGCCCTTTTCCTTTTTCCATTAACTTATATAGTGTACAGGCCTGAGGCGCTGTTGTACTGACTGTGCAGTGTGCGCTCATTGATTTGGCTGAAACATTTGAAATAAAGTGGCTTGGAGTTTGATTGATAAATACTGTTATGATTGGTAGATACAATTGCGGACATATGCAAAAATATAGACGTATACGGTAGGCAAGTTATGAGCAAGCTACCAGTACCCATGCAGGTATCGGTACCAGCCATGTAGCAGTTGCAGGGTATGGAAAGTTGTCAGACTAGATAGCTAGACTCCCATGTGGTTTTGTGCTTATTATTCTTTTAGGTAACTTAATAAAATTAGTGATTTTGTTTACCCAACCCATTTATCAGTAACTTGTTTCAGTGGCAGCAAAAAAGTAAGGGTACTGTTAAGCTACTGGTACCGGTATCCTTTGGAATACCAGCAGCTAGACTAGACTGGACTACCGGTATGGGGGTAACAACTAGTATCAGCTCCCAGGTCCAGTTGGGTTAGGTTAGGATTAGGTTCAGTTAGGGTTAAATTTAGTTAGGGTTCGTTCAGTTACAAAAATATCGGTATCTGAAAAATCTTGTTTTAAAGTACAGTACCAGTAACCCGACATTAGGCCTATGTTTTTGTGACATACAACTATCTCGTTGCTAATGCAGAATGGCTTATGCTGTATGGCTGAAACAGGTCAGATTACAGTAACTTCTGTGATCTGTCCACAGAAAGCAGGTAGGCTACATCCTGACATCAGCACAGTGGCGCAACCAGGATTTTTGTAAGGGGGGGGGGGGGGGGGCTGATACATTTTTTTGATTACGATTAGTTCCTTATTGCTCGTAATTTTCTAGTATCTTGTTTGATGGCTCGCGAGATGATGTAGGTCTATCGTCTATTTCAACAAGGAAAAGCCACGGCTAGTTTTTTTTGCTCAAATCAATATCTGTGGATTAAAACAGAAGAGAGCTAAGCGTTATGTCCGAAACCAATTCCACTAGGCATTAGGCAAGCAAAGTTTTTGTGAAATTTAGTTTATAATCTATCCCAAAGCGGCACATGAAGAGTCTTTTAACATTTTTTCAATGAAGGTATGCTTATCTTGCTATCTATTTCAACGACGAAAAATCATGCAAATTTCTTGAAAAACTTGCGCGACAATGTTCAACTTGCAAAGTTTCAATTAGGAAGAGAGGTCTTGGTACTGCAGCAATCTTGGACTCGGTACTTGTTGTCAACGTCATCGAAGCAAATTTAAACAATAAAATGAGATCTTTCACTGGCACTTGCGGCATATTTATTTAAAACACTTTCTTTATCAACTGATCGTTCTCGGTAAATCGGTTGCAAAGCGAGACCGGTTAACGTTGTTCTGACCGATTAACGATTATAATTCATAAATGATTTTAATTTACAGATACCGGTATCAGCTTAAAAGATTACATTTTTGTTGTTTTAACCTTGCTCGTGACCGCAGTTAACAATATTCTCGGACATAGAAATTCATTAATTGTTAAAAATGCCTCAGTAGAACTTAAATTTATATTATCTGTCAGGAGCGGATCAATAAAATTTTGGCGGAGGGATGCAGTTTTCAATTAGGTTGAATGCTTACTATACGTACAAAATCGTTAGACGTTTAGACCCCAAAGCGTGCCTAAATAACATAAGCCCTTTGAAAATGTTTCATGTCAAAGGCGTATTCAGAAATTTTTTCAAGGACAAGGACATTAAATTTTGACATTTTAATCAAGCGTATTTTTTCTGGCAGAATTTGATGCAAATTGAGGAACGAAAACGGCTCTAGGGGGTCCGGGAGCATGCTCCCCCGAAAACTTTTTGCAAATCTACACACTGCAATGGCCATTTTAGTGCTTTTTGAACGTATTTCACGTAAATTTTATTTAAATTTTTGCCCTTATATGTGCGTGCCTCACCAAGTATGATGCAAGTGTTCGCACATTTTCGATTACACGTGCTTAAGGCGTAAGAATTATTGTTATCGAAAAGTTTCGAAATTATGAAAAAAATTGTATTTTTTCTAAAACAGTTTTAAAATCGGATTTTAGGGAGATGCATCCCCCCAAACACCCATGGATCCACCCCTATTGCCTGTTAAATATCAACAAATTACAACGAGGACTGGTACTTATAATTTTTTACAGCTGTTTTATCCACTGTCGTTCATAAGGCTAAGCCCCCCCCCCCCTAGTTGCGCCTATGCATCAGCAGATCAGCATACCGATACACCAGTAGCCAGTGACATACGGTAAACTGTAAAATTAAAAATGTCAAACTAGTCTACCGATACCGATATTTTGTAACTGAACGAACCCTAACTAAATTTAACCCTAACTGAACCTAATTCTAATCTAACCCAACTGGACCTGGGAGCTGATACTAGTTGTTACCTCCATACCGGTAGTCCAGTCTAGTCTAGCTGCTGGTATTCCAAAGGATACCATATCTATACGTTTATATTTTTGCATATGTCCGCAATTGTATCTACCAATCATAACAGTATTTTATCAATCAAACTCCAAGCCACTTTATTTCAAAATGTTTCAGCCAAATCAATGAGCGCACGCTGCACAGTCAGTACAACAGCGCCTCAGGCCAGTACACTATATGAGTTCATGGAAAAAGGAAAAGGGCAACACTGACTGTTTTTGTTAGCATATCACCATGGCAATTAAAAGGCGATTTAAGTGTTTTTTTGCAATATAGATAAATTGCAACAATATATGATATTGCATGCAATTTAACCAAAATTAACCAAAAAGATTATGCAAAATTTTATATTGCGTTGCTTTACATACGGCGTTCCATGGTACTGACATGCAGTAGCCAGACAGCTGGAGCCATTCTGAGTTGTAATAACCACTGCCAGTACCAGATGCTAGATAAAGCCATGATAATTTGCTTTTGAATTAACCCTCATAGGCATGGTAAACAGCTCAATCTTTTTAAAAACTAGTTATGCCAGAAGTATCAGTATAGCCCAAGGTAGCTTATGCAACAGAACCTAAAGGTTTAGCTATAGATCCTGTTGTACTCTACAGAATAATTAAATAATTTTATCAGAGAATTTATTAGTAACAGACCTAAAGTGATGGTAATTAGTGCTGTAGTTACGTGTAATGCACGATCAGGTCGAGATCCTGTCAAATTTTATAGTTTTCCTCAGGACAAAGAATTACGACGTGCATGAATATTTAAATGTCGGCGGAAAAATTACTGTCCATCAAAACATGCAAGAATTTGTGAGCAACATTTTGTTGAACCTGATTTTGTTTTGAGCCAATCATTTGCATCATCGATTGGTTATGGCAGTAAAATTAAAATGCAGTTAAAACCAGGATCTGTGCCGAGTGTCATTCTTGAACCAAAAAATGCCCAGTCAAGTAAAAGAAAGTCACCAAGAAAATCCAAAGCTCAGGAAAAGCGAATTCGATTAAAGGTTTGTGCTTTGATGACCAAGTGATGCAATGTACAGGAGTGATTTACATATAGCTTAGTATATTATACTGTGTAACCGGTCCAGTTGTCTTTTTCTGCATACTGATGTCGTTATCTGTTATTTAACAGTGCCGTTATGTAGTTACCCATAAGCGTTTGCTTATTCATGATGAAGATGATGTCATAAAAAATATTGTTTAATCTATGATGCTGTATCTATTGCATATAATGATTTGCAGTTTGCCTATAATAATATTTTTTTCCGTTTGTATTGGGTGCTTGCAAACACTACCAACACCAAAAAGTGCTATTTTAATAGGTCTGGATATTTAGAAACTTTGATCACAATTGTTTGATGACTGATAACGAGAAAACCTACATTAACATTAACGCTATTTTTTTTATTATTTGGTGTCTATGCTGTTGCTGCAATGCTTGCTCCTGATTTGGCAAAAACGCGCTTTGATGGTGTGTAGCAGTTTTCTATTAACGTAAGACACATGCATTAATGGTAAACCAAAGGAAAAATAAATACATAAGTACGCGCAAAATGAGGTGGATTCATAATATCTAGGAGAAATCAAGTACGTAAGCATGCACAAGAAATATAAAAATAAATAACATACACTGCCAAAGTATCGCAAAGGAAACTAACCAATTTATCGGTAATAAACACAGGTTAAGTAAAATTACGTAAAGGAAAAAAAAAGAATGCTAATAAATAATGATAATTATTTCATAAAGTAACTTATACAAAATAAAGAAACGTGAGACTTACCGACTGTTTTTATAACAGGAGCAACAACTTCAAAACAGCTCGTAACAGTAACTAATATTAATAAAATTGCAACAACTAGCACAGACATTCGCAACAGTATCTGTAACTTATTTAAATAGAATCAATCTTTTAACTTCAATAAAGGTTATATGGTATTTTAAAATACATCTTTCTATTTCTTCACACAGTGGAAATCTAACAGCCTCAAACAATCACATAAGTTAAAAATAAAACCTGTTGACTCTACTGCAAAATAATATTATTTGTTTACTCTGAAATTACGTCCGGCCGATACAACGGCGACTTCAAACTGACACACGAAACATGTAGTACACTGTTAGGTGAACTGATTATCAAAGAAACATCGAGAATCGGCCTGTGGTCGGAAGCCATTAACTCAAAATATATAAATAAAGATCACGTGAATAGTTTAAAGAAAAGATTCAGTGCCAATTGCAGAGATAACAACGACGATTAGAAAATAGGAAACGACTCAAATTAAGACGACAATTTTACAGGCACACCACGCAATACAAATGGGTTCATCAAAAGGTTGCGACTCGATTTCATAGCTTAGTTTTTGCTGGCAGTCCTGATCAGAGGTTTAAGTTCGATTCTAACTTACGACTTGCCGTAACACTTGGACTTATTTACTTTACTATGCAGGTTGTCCAAGAACTTATAACTTCTTCGACATGTGATGTGCATACTGACATGCCAAGTGAAGAGGAAGAGCAGCGCAAGATGACAATGATCCGCATACATCTTGTACTCCATCATCAAATGTAAAAGATGCTTCTGTTCAAACAGTAAATTTTGTGGTAAGTGACATTTGTTGATAATAGACATTATTTACCAAAAAAAAAAAAAATTGAGAAGTATTTTATGGCACTGGCACCCCAGCTTGACTTTTGTAATATACATATATTAATACGGTACTTATAGAGTAAAAAATATACTGTTCACAGCAGTGATGATGTAATATTGTTCTCCGTAGTATCATTTTTATTAAATATTTTCAGGAATAATGTCAAGGATATGTTTTGGATTGTGACGTAAATGATGTTGAAGTGTGCTACATAAAATGGATGCACCAAGCTTATGATTAATGTTCATAATATGTACCAGAATGACATCACAATACATTGTGTGCTGGTAATAAGCAACTGTGAGTAGTTTTTTGGATGAAATCAATTAGAGAGCTCTACGAGCTTTTTGGAGTCCTTTCTTACGTAAACTACTATTACTGTCAATGCACACAGTATTGCTGCTTGACTCGAAGACCTCTTGGTCATTTCGCAGCTTCATTTCAATTACCCATTGCGTTAGTGTGTACTTTAATTGTTGTTGACAAAATAAATCTGGCTGTCTGTCGGTACGTATTGGATTATTATGTTTTTATCTTATATTCCATTGCCTTGTTTAGAAAACATGTCACAAAAAATTACAAGTCGAGGTTGCTGCTCCAATTATGGTTAACAGGAGCACCCAAACTATGGAATGCGAATGTGAAAAAAGTGAGCTAGATGAGTCATTTCTCATGGACCAAGATTCCGAAGATAGTATTTGGGTGTCAAGAGATGTTGAGCACATAAAAGAGATTATCAATCCTTGTTCTATCTCACCAGAAACCAGCAAAAAATACATGGTTTTTGAGGAGCAGTTGGATTTGCTGATAAGTACTTGCCACACTTGTGGAAAAAAACAAGAAAAGTTGTCCAAATACGAAAGTGGTTCATGTGTAACCTATAGCTACACTTGCCAGTGTGGCGAAGACTTTAAGTGGAATAGCCAGCCATTTTCGGGATCATTGCCATATGGTAATCTTTTACTTGCTGCGTCGATACTATTTTCTGGTGGTGGCCCCACTGCTTCACTAAATGTATTCAAGTATCTGAACATGGCTTGCAGTAGTCAAAGATCCTACTTTCGGTTGCAGCAAGCATACCTGGTCCCATGTATTCGTGATTACTACTTTTCAAAGCAACATCATCTTTTGGAAGAAATTCGGGAAAAAGGTTCTGTGGTTCGAGTTGCGGCGGATGGCAGGTGTTGTTCTCCTGGGCACACAGCCAAGTATAGCTCTCACAGCATGTCGGATTTGGACTCTAAAAAGATAGTGGCTTCTCATTTAGTGCAAATACGTAGAGACCGCACTTATGATGTGATTAGTTCGACCGCGATCATTTTATGGTAAGGTCTTGTATTGTTTCCTAATTTATTTGCTTGTAGCACTGTTGCAAGAACGTGAAACGTTGCTCTGACGGTAATATAGTTTAGTTTATTACGTTTTGAAACTAATTTCGTTGTATAGTTTTCACCAAATTTTGTTTTTATTCCTTGATGATGCATCATACTTGTTTTTAGCTATTATCACAAGCATATGAGCAAATAAATACTCATTTTTTTTTCAGAGCAATGAAGTAGCAAACTCCTTCCACATGGAACTTGAAGGACTGAAACGATGCTTCACCTCTTTAGAAGAGAAAGGCATCAGTCTCACACACTTGATCACTGATAGGCATTTTCAGGTAAGTTTGCACTAAATACTAATTCTAAGTTTTTAACAATTCAAATTTTTTTTGTGTATTGTTTGTAATGTTTAAGAAGGAGCAGACCTGGCGATCGCGTCATGTTAATTTAGAAAATTGTTTAGTCTTTCGTTAGTCTTGTCGCGCTGTGCTTTGCTGATTATTATCTTTTTTTGTGTCTCAAATATATCATTGGCCGACTCTGCTTGTCTTACAAGTGTGTGATAATGGTTGTAGTAGTATAGTTGAATGTAGCAGGAATGAACTATTTTTTTTGCATTACAGGTGAAGAAATACATCCGCGATAACCACTCAATTGTTGTTTATTGGTTTGATGTATGGCATGTGGCCAAAGGTATGTAACTAGACGTGAATACATGAATTAAGGCATCAAGTGACACCGATACGTCGCACTTAGCAAAGCTGTGAAAAGCCCGATCATGTGTTAACTCACTGCACGACTGCTTTGCTCTGTATTAAAACAGGAGCAAAAGCGCAATCAAAAGTAACGTGCTGGAGTGGTGTTGGTGTACTGTAGCTTGTTATATATTAAAATATTGCTTACATGTTCCTAGACTTCAATTCTGCAACTAACTGATTTTAGGAATTTACAAAAAACTTCTGAATGCCGGCAAAAAAAGGGATGTGAGAAAGTTGCTCTTTGGGCGCGATCTATTAGTAACCACATGTACTGGTGTGCTGCTAGTAGTCAAAATGATCAAGAACTTATAGTTTCAAAATGGAAGTCGATCACCAATCATGTGGCCAACGTGCACGAGGGGCATTACGAAAACTTCATGAAGTGTGAACATGGTGACATTGATGAGAGAGCCTGGATGGTGCAAGGTACACTGCTAGCGTATAATAGGTTTAGTTGTAGCAGTTATGCTTAGATGGACTGTTGTAATACATCACTACTCTTCGTTCGGCAATCAATATGTATTTAAGTGTAAGGAAAGAATACATTGTTGTCCTGCATGAAAATATCCTTTATTTATTGCTACAAGTCAGCGTCCTCCGACTGCTAATTTCGTTGAGTTACACTTATCTTCTGTGAGTCAGCAGTTCCATGGCCAGTGTGGACATTTTATAAAGCCACAGTTGTGATGGCAAAGAGTGAAATGCAATTGGCATTTTGGCAAATGAATATGTACTCTATATTATTTTTGTTAGGATACAAACCTCATGATGAAGTGTGCAATATTGTCATGCAAAAAATGCTACTCCGAGATATACGACAGTTATCTCCGGCCGAACAAACGTCTTCGCTGGAGGCATTCCATAAAGTTGTTTGCCATTTCGCTCCCAAACTGTTACGTTATCAACATGCTCAAATGGAAGCAAGGCGAGTCGATAACCGGGCTGCGAGAAGTAATTGGTCTGTTTTTGTTAATGGTACCGACATAACGTTGGCGTCTGTGATGGTGTTGAGCGCATTTACAATTACAGTATTTATTAAATCAATACGACGAGCAATGTTGTATTTCAGACTTTTTTTGACGGTTTTGCATTTTAATGAAAATGGGAATCGGACCCAAGCAATCAATTCCTGGGGAGAAAAAATGTTCAGTGTCTCTTTCCCTAGAGGAAGAAGTGGTGATGGTGTGGCTAAAGCAACCAAGATTCCTCAAAGTTTCGGTGAGATCATGTGTGTCATATGGTAACTTTCTGCAATCCGTCACTTGTTGCCCAAAAACGAAAACGCTAGAGGTTTGCGCCAGTGGTCTAAAGGGCTCGATCTTCAATTAATTATAATTTTTCTGGATGTCGCAGAATATTTCTAATTCTAATTGAATCGTCCCGCGTATTGTTTAATATGTTACAACCACGCTGTTGAAGTACGGTAAGGTTTTTTGTCATGAATGCCAGTTTTTGCATACATGTAACTGCGGAACATGTAAGGTTTCGCTTTCGTGAATAAATATGATTCAACAATAACCTCTGTGAGCTAAAAATAATTTCGTATGGTTGATATAGGTGTTTGTGCAATTGCGCAGAGACTAACAAATCGATTGCTGTGTTAGAATATGTCGATGAATTGATGCGAAGTGTCGTAAATTGTCGAAAAGTTAAGTAGACTTACGCTGAAGCTGACAGCGGCAATTCTGATGTAAATAGACCACCTCCGTTGTCTTTCAGTCGCGAAAGAAGAGTTTTTAAAGATGATATTGTGCGGCAGCACGTTTCCCGTTTTAATTTGTAAATCTTGATGCTCCATACATCGCTATTTAATGTTTAGCTTTTTCTTTTTGCAAAATGTTGGAGTATTATTTGAAGTGAATAAATTGCCCTTGCATTGTTTCTGCATGAAGCTGTGAACTTATTTCAAAGTAGTCTCAAACAGATAGCTCTAAACGTTGAAAAGAATAGTTCGACTGTTTTATTATTCAATCGCGTATTTAACCCACAATATTCTTCACAACTGAATTTTTGTGGGACTTACACTAACTTTTTCAATTAACCGTTTTAGGGGGCACTAAACTGGAACTCTCTTCCTCCCCTATGAATAGGTTCCTGCTCATTTACGATAACACATAAACTTCAAAATTAAAATGTATTTACTGCCTTTTTCTAAGAGTTGATCACCACAATACTGGTAAACGCATGGTTATCACAGCGGCGGCTCGCAGCATTTTCGTAAAAGCGAGGTTATGTTCACGAGTGATGTCATAACCTCGCTTTTACGAAAATACCCAAAAAGAGACTTAGCGACCACTTTTTGGTAAAATGACGTTTTTCGGTCATACACAGTATAATCATTAGAAAAGGCATTTGAAAGAAAAAAAATCTGCAAAAACTTATGATTTAAATTTGCCGAAAATAGGTGGCATATGACCTTTAAGTATTCGGATAACCAATCAGCCAATTGTGGTTCAAGGGCTTTTTCGATGTTGGCAGTTGTAGCGACTTATACTTCCTGATCTTATCATGCTGATTAAACTTTGGTCATCTGGAGACAGCTTCATGTTGATGTACAACCATCTGATGTAAGATGTTAATCGTGTGTACACTCCTGGTGTTCTTGCTTCTCCGCAACTGATTCCCCAACTTGTGACGCCCCAAAGAGTAAAATTTGGATTTGTTCGGCCGATTGCGCAAATCAAAGGACCACCGCCATTTCCTTGACATGTATCAGCACATCCAGGCTGTAAAAAAATCTTAGGTTAATTGCATGAATTGTGTTTAGGTATAGGTAAGAGCAAAATGCAATTACGTGGGATTTAAAAAACTTTTTTTTTTGTAAAAATACTTCAAGTAGGCTTACACTTTGACAGTAATCTTACGAAAAATTTCAGGCATTTTCCTTGGTAGATATCGTTTTTAGATTGGAATAATGTTTACTAAAAGCTGTTTTAAGATGCCCGACATTATCCCCAATACGAATCAATCGACGCTTTGCACACTAACGCTCAATCAAGCGTAACGAAGTGGCTTTAGCAAAAAGTTCCCATCAAAACTTCAGTTCGCATACATTGAGCTACAGTAAAACCGCTGTTTTGCGTTGTCTTTTTCGTTGAAAAAAGCTATTTTGTTCTGTAAAACAAAAAATATTCATTTATTAATCTTTTATGACACAGTTAAAGTCAGAAACATTTTTTGAAATTGCTTTTGACGCCCGTGGTTCTAGTATTTGAAGACTGGAATTAGGTTAGGCCATCTCAGCCATAAGGAGCGCGTAGCATGGCTCTCCCAGATTCAGACTTGAAATTTTTCATAATTTCGCATTCAAGATTGCTTTGCTGAGGAACCCGTGAAAACACGTTATTGCGGACAGCGTTATTTGGCTGGTCGCTTTCATGTTTTGTATTGTTAAATCGTTTAAAAAATCACATTACTGACAATGCAGAGTGTTTAATTATTAAGTTTGTGCTTTGTTCTGAATCTAAACGAATCATAAGTTTAAATAGTACGCTCTGCAAGTAATTAAAATTCATTTATGAATGATATCGCAGTTTAAAATGCCTACATAACCATTATGGTAAACCGTAAACTCTATAAAAATGTACCTTACGCAGCTAATACTTTTGATTAAGATAATTTTTATGTTCTGTCACACATTTGTTAAACAGTATACTCACTTATGTAAGAATTTTGCCGTTGCTATACGAAAAAACGAAGCTTTTGTAGTTATTTACCATTCATTTTTATAGTAATTTCTCGCTTTATGGCAGCTCACGCAGACATCGCTTTGACGCGCATGCGCACTAAGCTACTGTGAAAAGCGTCTATTATGAATAAAAGTTTCCGTTTCTTAAGTTTTTTCGTTTTTCTTTTTTTTTATTCAAACTGTAAGTGCCTTTTTCCAATTCCTTTCATTCCTTGTCCGCTTTGTCTGAATAACTTTTTTTTTGGAAACACTGCTGCTTCTTCGTTCTTATCACAAAAGCTAAACCTCGGCTAAAATCGCCATTTTGTTGTATTATTGTTAAAATCTTTCGGTTATGCTTTCAAATGGTAGAGAAATCTCGAAATTAGCACGATCTTTTATTTAGTAGTTATGGTCGTGTGGTAATGCTCAGCAACCGAAATTTTAGGGTAGTTTCTTAATTTTAAAGGATGTCAGTTAAATTAACCTAGACCAACTGGTTGAATAGTAGCTTAAATGATGTTTAGTCCTACTAATGTCACAATTTTGTGTGCAGCGAATATCATTGTCGAAATTTGTTGAAATGTAATTGCTTTCCTAAGCCAGACACTGCCGTACACAGCTGTAAGTACATTTTAATTTTGATAATTGTGTTGAGTGATAATAATAATTGAATTTTAAAAGCTAGCTCTGGAATAATTAAATCGTAAAGTTCATTCTCTTGTAAAGTGCTGGCCTACTTTAGTTTCTATGTATTGTATGCGTCTTGGTAATTTTGTAAAATTTGTGTTTGTAGAAAAAACGTGCAACAATCGATACAGTACAGTGTTTTAGCAAGCCACAAGGTGTTTCGGATCAGTGCTGCATATTGGTAGTTGAGTTAGCAACTACACAAACTTTGGCTTGCCTATCTGTGCTGGTTACCCAAAATACATAGTAATCTTTGAAGTTGAAGTAACTTACCCCAGCGGCGCATAGCATTGTATTTTGATCAAAGTTGTCTGGATAAGCTGATTTACAGGAAGAAACAGACTTAACTCTCACGGCGGCCGTTTGTAGGCAAGCAGGAAATTCGTTGGTTTCTGCAACAAAAAAAAAAAAAATACCGTAAGAATTTCGCGCGAGGGCGTGGACGCAGTTAATCCAACATTATTCTTGCAAAAATCGTGTTCTTCGTTTATTGGCTGAGTCTTTGCTCTTCGAACATTTGACATATCATAGCTTAGTTTTGGTAAATTTAGACTGGGTGTGAAGATGTCACTTGTGTCTGTATTAGCTAATTGCAATGCACGGTGAAAACTAGTCAAGCCGCATCGCCGATAGATAACTACTGAGTCATCGAATGTAGCGCCAGGGAACAACAGTTCCAGGTCCTGAGTCTTACAAACAAAGCGAATTTGTGCGAAAACATCTTAAAATATCAGTAACCGGGTCTTACAGAGGTTAACTCATTAGCTTAAATTTTTTCTCAAAAAAATACTTTATCTTAATGTTGCAAATACAAAAATAAATAATGATACCAAAAATATCATAATTTGTTTAAAGTTATGCTCTTTTCATTGTTATTTTCAAAATTTCTCACTGGGTATTGTAAACTATAACAAGGGTAATCGCTTCAGTTGTACTGTAGTAATGGCACGATTCTAGGCGTAAAGTAATTTTTTGTTCGGTTTTAATTTGTTTGGTTTAGTAGCTTACAAGAACAGATCGCGGTGAAATGGAGGGTCATTGTAAACAACTTAAGCGTAAAAATTTTCTAAGACATAAACAACCGCGATTTTTTTGCACCTAATGATTTTTGAATGATTGCGTAATCCATTTATAGCAAATACTTCAAGTCTTAATCAATGCAAAGCATGTTTACTTACGTTGGGTTGCGTTAGTTGCTCCCCATCCAGAGATACCACATCTCGTAGCAGTTCCGTCAATATGCTTGCTGCTGGAAGTAGGCAGACAGGCTGGTTTCACAAAGTCACTGCAAGAAAAGTCGGTTTAGCATCGGAAATCTTTGCTATTGTACTGTTATTGTAGAAGTACTTACTTGTAGGCAGCACATTTCTTGAGCTTAATGAGTGCAATGTCATTGCGAGCTGTGGGATAGCTTTGGTATCTTTCGTGTTTTATCACTTTTTCTATTTCTAAATCTTCTGAGTTTTCGATCGTTGCATTTTCGCTGTGCGATGAATTGTCGCGATTGTAATAATTGCCAACTCTCAACACAAGACCATCCAAGGCTCTGCAAAGTCAACACTAATTAGATAAAGCAAATAACAAAAATATGTTTGTTTTTATAAATATTTGCAAATGCTGTCATTGTTGTATTTTGAATATCTTTAAATAAAGCGTCAATGCCTTAAAGTTATGTTTACTTTGCATTATACTGCATTTATCGCTTCGAAGGTATGTCAAGATTGCATTGTTCTTCTTCAATATTAAATATTCACAATTTTTTTTTAGATTTAATCTTTAACTATAGTTCAAGCCTAAATATGATAAGCACCTTTTTGATGTGGAAGGAAAGCAGTGCCCGGCAGTCAAAGCCCAGCATTCGTTTATCAATGTCGCGCCACAGACATGAGCTTCTTGCTCTCCTGTTACTGTCTTTCGCCGAATAGCTGCCTGTAAAATAAAAAAAAATCAAAAACTTATCAACTTTTAATCAGTTTATATTGTGAAAACAGCGTTCTGCGTTCTAAGCATATCTAACTTAAGAATAAAAATCTATAATTTTAACATTTTTTACCTGCCATGGCTGTTGTCCTGGTCGGGCCGGACCTCCACCAACAATTCGGCATCCAGTACGGGTAGAGGGGCAGTAATCAGGGATTTCTTTTCTAACAGTTATTTCTCCACAATTTGAATCTGGAAGTTCTTTAGCTGCATCAAAATAGGCATTTCATAAAATAAAATAAAATATTTCATAATAAAAAACACTTTTAAATAAAAGAAAATAATAAAAAATACAAAATTAACACGTGAAAGGAATTCGTGTTGAAAATCAATGTAATAATTTGGGTAAGAATTCAAACTTGCAATTTCCAAACTTAAAAACGTTAAAGATAAAAGCAATTTGCATAATTGAATAAAGACTGCTAAAATTATATTAAGTCAATTAGTAAACAAGCGATTTTGTAAATGCAATTAAATTTTCAAGTACGGTACGTTGTCAACTAAACTAAATATTTCATATTGCCACAAATTACTAAACTACGTAATCTCTAAAAGAACGGAAATATTTCGCTTTTTCAGATACGCATAGATGATCGTGACACATAACGTCATCGCCTGCACACCAATTTGCACACCACTTTTGATCTGAAACGGCTCAACTACTTCTGTTGTATTCTGTTCATGATAAATGATAACTCTAAAAGCATTGGTTAAACAATATGCTTCGTTAACCAGAGGTTCAATAACAATAATTCTTTCACAAATCGGATTCACACAAAAACTCAGATTCAATTGATGAATAAATTAATATGTGAAAGGAATTCATGCAACAAGAATTTAAATTCCCTAAGTTATTGAATCGGAAAATACAACAAAAGTGTAAACTTTCATTGTTATCAAAA
This sequence comes from Trididemnum miniatum, assembly GCA_964006365.1. Taxonomy (NCBI): domain Eukaryota; kingdom Metazoa; phylum Chordata; class Ascidiacea; order Aplousobranchia; family Didemnidae; genus Trididemnum; species Trididemnum miniatum. The sequence goes on along the minus strand of CAXFYD010000057.1, from coordinate 16,457 downwards.
TACATGAAAATAAAGAATGTACAACACTTTTAAAATCTAAAAAACTATTAAAACTTTTGTAGAAAGATAAATAGAATTGGTAAAACAATAGTATAAAAAGTAGTTTAGAATCATAGAAATTACCTTAATCAAAATACTTCAATAACTTTAAAATTGCAACTAAAAGCAAGTTAATATAAAATAATCTAAAATTTAGTGTAAAAGTCGTAATAACTGCAAAAACGTAAAGTTAAAAACCATTAAAATTTTTGTAAAATGACAGTTAGCATACATTGAATAAAACTTTCAAATGATTGTTTCTTTACACAGTCAATTCAGTTCAAACGACGCTATTAACAGTCTTTGTCATGCGCTTCCTGAAATTTGATATTTGCTAGCAGCATGAGTTTCTTTGCGAAATCAATTCAGCAGCTGTCAAACGCACATTTGTGTAACGTAGTCTAACGAAAATTTTTATCAACTTGAATATGAAAACGAAAATTATCAACTGATGATTATGAAAACATAAAATTTGAAAGGTAAAATTATCAAACGTAACTTGTCTTTAGTTTTTCTCCCTCAATAACCTGTGAAGTTTTCCGAGTTGTAGTTAATATTACGCGCCACAACTTTTTATCAACTTCAATAATACGATTATGAAAACGAAAAAATTGCGACGAAGTTGGAATAATAATCAGAATTACAGCAAATTAATTTAGCGTTATTACGAAGAGAATGCAGACTAATTTGGGATAAAATTATACAATTAAAATAAAACAAAAGTTATTGAATCGGTAAATAATTCTTTATAAAATCAAAAGTGTAAACTTTTTTATCAAATATTGTCAATTTTTAATACGAACTCACGCCAGCGCCATCGACCACCACTGCGTCATCGCCATCGACTACCACTGCACCAGCACCAGAAGGGGGTCGAATTCAACATGACTATACTACTTGCGTGCACTATAATTTGAGCACTAATTGAGACTATTTTATTGCTTTTTAGCATAGACTGCTATTATTTTTCATTTCGTGCTGTTCTTTAAATAAAGTCATTTTTTGGTTACTTTTTTGCAAAAATAAAGTCACGGTTTCAAGTTTTTTAGGTCACAAAAAATTGCCCTAGATATTACGTAAGAATGCAGACCTAAATCTTCGTCCGTTAATTTTCGGAACACTTCAGTTGTAGCTGAACCGTAGATTCTAATATTTGTGATTGCTTCTAGTCTTTGACGGGATGAAATCAGTCTGAAATATGCAATAAATTGTTTTAATTACGGGCAATTTAGCTTTAATTGTAAAGCTTGTTTATTAAACTTACGGATGCGTGAATTTCAGTTTTCCATTCCAATATACCATCATTTCTCTTCGATGTACCCGAATAATCACTCGAAATCTCATATCAGGTGCAATTAAAGACTTCCCCAATGTGCAGGGTACCTCTCTTCCTGGGTGGCCTACTATTTCTTTTCTCAGTAAACCAGCAGAGAATGCCAACTGTAAAATAAACTCTGACTTACAAAAACGCAAGCAGACATTCCTGCCAAGACGTTGCGTCAATAATTTCTTACACCATTTTTCGGTTGCACTTTGAAATTTTGAGTGTTTTCTAACTTCAACTTATTTTTGTGCTATGATCATGAATTTTTTGGGTAAAAAATCGGATTTCGTTGATTGGATTTCGCAGTCACCAACTCGGCAATTTGTTTACATTTTCTAAAAGTAGCCCGATCCGTGGTTTGTCTGTTTACAGCGGAACAGCAACAGCATGTCTTATTGATATACTGCATAATCTAACGTCATGACTTAGGTTATTGAAAGTGCAAAGTATGGGGCGCCGTGTGTAAAGCTACGCAATATAAAATTTGGCATTATTTTTTTGGTTAATTTTGGTTAAATTACGTGCAATATCATATACTGTTGCAATTTATGTATATGGCTGCAATATGTGTTAAATTGTTGCAATTTATATATATTGCTGCAACTTGTGTAAATTGTTGCAATTTATCTATATTGCAAAAAAAAACTTTAAATCGGCTTTTAATTGCCATGGTGATATGCTAACAAAAACAGTCAGTGTTGCCCTTTCCCTTTTTCCATGAACTCATGTAGTGTACTGGTCTGAGGCGCTGTTGTACTGACTGTGCAGTGTGCGCTTATGCTGTATGGCTGAAACATGTCAGATTACAGTAACTTCTGTGATCTGTCCACAGAAAGCTGGTAGGCTACATCCTGACATCAGCAGATCAGCACACCAATACACCAGTAGCCAGTGACATACGGTAAACTGTAAGATTAAAAATGTCAAACTAGTCTACCGATATTTTGTAACGGAACGAACCCTAACTAAATTTAACCCTAACTGAACCGAATTCTAATCTAACCCAACTGGACCTGGGAGCTGATACTAGTTACCCCTATACCGGTAGTTTAGTCTAGTCTAGCTGCTGGTATTCCAAAGAACACCGGTACCAGTAGCTTAACAGTAGTAGCTTAAATGATTCATTTAACCAGTAGCTTAAATGTTTCAGCCAAACCAATAAGCGCACACTGCACAGTCAGTACAACAGCGCCTCAGACCAGTACACTACATGAGTTCATGGAAAAAGGGAAAGGGCAACACTGACTGTTTTAGTTAGCATATCACCGTGGCAATTAAAAGGCGATTTAAGTGTTTTTTTGCAATATAGATAAATTGCAACAATTTACACAAGTTGCAGCAATATACATAAATTGCAACAATTTAAAACATATTGCAGCAATATACATAAATTGCAACAGTATATGATATTGCACGTAATTTAACCAAAAAAATGATGCAAAATTTTATATTGCGTAGCTTTACACACGGCGCCCCATAGCAAAGCCTTTATCTGTATGTTGCTATTTATTAATGAGCTATGCGTTCTATCGGCTTTTGCAAAATAGTAAGGGTAGTCGTGCTGAACTGTCAATGAACGTGGATAGTCGTGACTATTTTACTAAGTTTAGTTGAGTTCATGCCATCAAGTTTATATTAATAGCCTACTAACCTTGTTTCGTGCCCCTTGAATTTCCATTTTCATAACTGTAAAAGATCTTGTCAGAGAAAAAGGGGCAAAAATATACAATTGTGCTGGTGCTCTTCTTGTTGAAATAACACCTTTCCATTCGATAAGATCGTTTACTTGTAATCCGTTCGTATCGATTTCTGCAAAAGAATTAGTTTTAGCATTGCATGTGAGCGGTGCAAGAAGATACTGTAGGTTAAACAAAAAGTTCATTTAATTAGATTAAATCGCTATTTAATACCTCCAATCTACGTAATATTTGTCGAGTCATTTGAACTTAAAGTTGCATGTGCTACATTGAACGATGAGACGCTCCAAACATGTACTGTATCGGAACACAACTAGTTAATCAGCTTTAATTCTCAGAATGTTACAAAATTAAGACGAAGTTGATTTCGAACGCTTCAGTTTTCAAGTCGAGTTGTTAATATCAATGAAAAACACTGATTGCTTCCCGCATATACTAATTAATTTGTGGTTAAAAATTTTTCAAAATATTTCGCTTATCTCATATTTGTGGGGGAGATCAGGTCGTTAAATAAGTGTGTCTAATTAAAAGCCACCATGATTACATGTTAAGTTCAAAAACCATAAATGTTATGTATTTAAATTAGACGGTCTTCAATATGTTAAGGTTCCTAGAACTTCTTGTGTCTACGTTGGTCTAAGTTGCCCCACACAAAATTTTAAATTTTGTCAAAGTTTTCAGGCAATACGTTCTGCATATTTTAAAATCATTGACAGGAGTCTCGAAAATTTCGCAGTTTCTGTTGCCTATTAAGCTAATACTATGTGGTGATTATGTTTTATGGGCATGCAATGGTTGTTGGTAAACATAAAAGCGCTTCAACTTGGTCACAATCTGGTGTCGCCTGTCACTAGAAATGTGATACTGATCTTTTATTTGTTACCTTTTTAATGACAACAACAAATATGCATGTAGGTACAAAACTTTTTTTTGGAATTATAACCTCGAAAAGAACAAATGTTCAAGTATTTTTTGGACGCTTATAATTTTGTTGGTTTGCGCAACCATGCTTTAAGTTGTCACAATAAAAATCAATATTTTTAATATTTTCTTGGAATTTTTTCTTAGCGCAGTTAAAATAATTTACATGCATTGCCCTTTAGTATTTGCAGATATTTCGTAAAACCAAACATGGTTAATAAAAATACAAAACTACAAAATAATATTGCAAAATAATACGAAATACCGGTAATTTCTTTTTAAAATAAGTTTACAAAATTTTATTATTTCACGCTATTTTATGTTACAATTTGAAGTAGCATTTATATGTTTTTCAGTTTCGATAAGGTTTTGAAACATATATTTTTGTAGGTATACAATCTCCTAGCTAAATTCTTGTATTCGTTTCTTGTAATATTCTTGCTTTTTTATACGCTCTACTACAAGGTTGACCAAAAAAAATTGCACTTTTGGACAAAGTGTCATAACTTGTTTTGGAATGAGATAACATTTTAAAATTTTTGCCATTTCTTTACGACAATATATTACGTAACTGCGTAAAATTTTATTAAAAATTTCCATAAAATAACAAAATTACAGGTGTTTAAATAGTGAGTATCACTAACTGCAATTGCATGAAAATTAACACGGCACAAATAGTAAGCGATTGTTGATTCGTTCAATATTTTTCGATGTGTTGTCCGTTTTCTGCAATCACCAACCGCACACGACATCGAAACCCATGGATGGCGTTATTGATTACCGCTTGGGGCAATGCTTCCCACTCTTGAAGAATGGCTTCTCTCAATTCTGTAGTGTTTTATGAATTATCCGTAAGATCCAAGAATGGCCTATTGGATCTCACGGATAAACCATGCAGTTAAACTGAATAAACTGAGGCTACTAGCCTCTCGGGTCAATATCATTAACATCTTCCAGCGCGGTCACTTACCACTGTGGGGCGTGATATTACAAAGTTATTATCATTTGAAAAAAGATTTGTTAGCATTCAGGCAATGTTACGTCACAATGAGTATAGAAAGGCCAATTAACAAAAAAAGGTTACCTTACCTGCAAAAAAACCTTTGAACGCACTTTGTGAAAAGAGATTGCAGTTCTTAATGTTCATTCTAAAGCTTAATAAAACCAGCCGAGTTAGCTCTATACGAAAACTAATTCAGGTCAATAATAAAATGTTTGAAGCTTAAAGGCTAAAACAGAAAACTTTCTTCGGCAAATTCCGCAATAATTAAACCCACTTGTGAAACTTCTACGCAGCCCAGATCCTGTATATCCGGAATTGCTCGCACATGTAAAACTTCCTACTGGACTGTTTGCGCAAATAGCGTTTGCATCACAGGTGTGCGTATTTGTGGTGCATTCATCTACGTCTGCAATATGAAGTAACACAAACTAAATGAAGCATATCAAGAAATTTACTCACATTCAAAGTCACAAATTACATACACTTTTACTTACCCCTGCAATTTCCATCAGGGCCAGGTCCGGTGTAACCTGATATGCATTTACATATGATGTTTGCACATGTAGCATTTGCTGTGCATTCGGTAAGGTCTGAAATTAAAATGAAAATAATCACACCTGTCAATCTGTCCAGAAGTGTCTGCGGCCGAACTAGACATGTCGGCGCACACAAAAACTACAATATTGTTGAATATCCTGATTAAGCAATAAAAAAACATAAAAAATATTAACAGTCTCTATTGGTCATTTGATTCTGTACATTTCTTTGGCAATTTTCCAAATTTGTTGCCTTGACTTTACTGACTATAATCGATTGATGAAAAAAATCGGGTAGATACGATTGTACACGTCCTTCTGACTACGCAGGCTGTATAGGAAAGCTTGTGCACATTTAACAGTTTTCAAGCAACTTTTTAGTATACTTGTAACTAAAGTGTAGTAGATACGCTGTTTGCATATGCTTGCGATAACAAAAAAGACTTTACGTTAGTGGGCACTATAAATTTCAGCCCTCCACCACTACTCAAATGTAGTTTCAAGGCCACTGCTAACAAAATGAAGGTTTAGATATCTTTCTCAAATTTTTATATGATACATACTCATGCAATTTCCATCCTGCCCACATCCTGTGAATCCTGATTTACATGTACACGTAAAACTCCCGTTCGGACTGTTTGTGCATATAGCGTTCTTATCACAGGTATGAATATTCCTGGTGCATTCATCAATCTCTGAAATTGTAACAAATCATTCGCATTAAAAGCAAGGCTAAAATGTCTGCTGATTGATTTCCTTTAAACAGAATTGAGGCAAAAAATAGAATGAGACACTTTAAATACTTCTATTTCAATTATACGCTGCGATTTGAGCTCATGCTTGCAAAAGGTAAAATAAAGCTAATAAAATCAATTTTAATCTAAATTCAACGAGCAGATACATATAGCTTACTCGGAGCTATATGGCCTACAGCGACAAGGCCTAGCGGCACCGCGCGCAATTTAGAGATCCTTCATAACGGTTTCGATTCCCGGATAGAACCAAATTGCGTTTGGCGCATATACAGTACCAATTGGTTAAAATTTTAATTTAGTAATCTGACCATAACTACCGTTGCATTCAGGCGGAGGTCTTCCTATCCAAATACCATTTTTCCAGCAAAGTCTTCCTTCATGATCGGCAGGTATTAGCTCATAGCCCTCATCGCACGAATACTTGCAGATAGATCCTCTTTTAAAATGGCGATCACAGTTCAACAAACCATTTTTAATCTTCTCCAGGTCAGGGCAGAACAAAGCTGAAAAATAATCATTTTTATTTCGACTCTACAGCGATTTTCGAGTCTATCACGCAATAGCGCTTTTTGCAAACAAGCACAAGACTGAACTTTTTTGTTGTAAACTCATATTTAAGATTTCAAAACCTTGTTTAAATGGGAATTATGGTCTGAAAGAGAAGTACTTGCAATAATCGGCTTTTACAGACAACATTACATTTGCATCTTCAAACAACTTCCGGCTTGTGAAAATATTGATACTGAGTGGTGCTAAAATACTGATACTGAGTGTTTGGAACAGCAGTCGTTACATTCGCTACGAGTTGGTGGGTGTAAACGTGTTGAAGAGACAAAGTGCAGCAAGAAAAACTTCTAGGTAGGAGCGAGAAAATAAAAGGCATGGTTTGCAGATAAGGCATCAGCTGAACTTTGTTTGCAGGAAAACTATTCCGAAGCAAGACTGCAGCCACAAAAGTTAAGCTGATTAAGAAAAATGCTTGGAAAAAATTTAGAGAGAGGCGGGACATTGACTTCAAAATGGTAAATAAAGTATTTTGGCATACCGTTGGCCGGTCGCTTAAAAAAATCTCAAGTCGCTGTCTTCAGCGAATGTTAACTTGTTATTACCCTGAAAGATCACAGTGCAGACATTCGTGAATTTTTAAACATCGAAACGGTGCGTTTCTGACTGAAAAGATAGCATTTGCATTGATGCGGACATGTGACACAAATGTCCCATGCAGGAAAGAACCGCCAAGCAACTGCTGTATTTAACATCTATTGGTGGAAGGCCTAGCAGCCGCACTGGATTCCGTTGGCAGGATTGCGTTTCGAATATCTTATTTGGTCTCGCCTTGGACCTCCACCCAAGCATCTATTTTGCGTCGCTATGGAAGATCGAAATGCTTGAATACTCTAACTCAGAGGTCACCAAACTACGGCCCGCGGGCAGGATCCGGCCTGCGAACTGATTTCATCCGGCCCGCCTCGCTGGCAGGTCCCCTTTTAACAAAGGAAATAACAGCTGCACTGATCTGCTCAGGAAAAAAGTTACCAAACATTTTGGACTGGTGTTGTTGTTGAGCTACTCGCCACTTGCTGATGATTTTTCCGTCCTGATTCTTATTACGACATCACAAACTTTGTTGTTAAAAACACCATTGTTTCATCAGTGCGATATCCGATATCTCATGCAAATAATACCAGCCAGACTACTGACACTAGAGTAGACATCATAAGCAGCAGAATTTGGATAGTACCAGGGCTAAATAATCAACTTTTAGATTGTGTTGTATTACTTTACTATTTAAAATGACTGCTAAAAAAAGAAAAGTCGATTCTGAATGTAGGCTGTTTAAAGAAAAATGGGAAAAACAGTATTCTTATTGTGGAAGCCAATAATGGTAAAGCTAGTTGCCTGATAGGTAAAGAAAGTGTTGCTGTTCTAAAAGAGTAGGCTATAATGGAAATTCTAAATAGTTGTAAGTTTTTCGCAATTCGCATCCGACCCGCGGCCGTTAATCTCACAGCAATCCGGCCCTCAGAGGAAAAAGTTTGGTGACCCTTGCTCTAACTTGAGCTACAACCCTGCAGGGATAAGTGGGTTTCAAAAACTTAAATAAGTAAATCCAATCTAATCAAAAATTCCGAAGAAACTGAATGTCTGAAGGAAATTAGAATTATGGCAGATCCGGGTTCAGGATTCTTCTCTACAAAAACAGGATCCATAAGTGGATACAATCTTGGAAAATTAATTAATAATCCAGAAAATGCTCGAGGATTTCGTGGATCGAACTAGCTTTCGTTGATAGCCTGAATTTTCATAAATAGAAGAAACCCACACTTTAGCAACAAGTCAATCAACAAAAATCTAGCCCAGCCACAGGTCCCAGATGGTAAAACCACAGGTGGGTTGCCTTGTGGGACCTGTGGTTGGGCTAGATTTTATTGATTGACTTGTTGCTAAAGTATGGGTTTCTTCTATTTATGAAAATTTAGGCTATCAACGAAAGCTAGTTCGATCCACGAAATCCTCGAGCAGTTTCTGGATTATTAAATAAGTAACCTGTTTTAATGATTTGAAAAGTTTAACTTTTTCGGTTTGGGGATCTCTAAAGCGAATTCCGAAAATTGTGATTGGGATTCAATAAAAAAGTATGTTTTGTGCTTGGCTATAAAAACCGCTAGTTGTAAACGCGCACAAAACATAAAATTGTTGAATTACGATATTGCTGAAAATTGTTTAGATGTTTTTATTTATCAAAAACCTGCAAATTACAGAATTTGAATGATGACGTATTGGTAGTCATTTTGCTTACTGAAGCGTGAAGTATTAATACCGTACGCGCAGCGATTTCTTTTTCAGTAAGTAAAGTAAGCTTTACAGGCCATCACTTATTTGTTCAAACAAAGATCATCCCTAAGCTAAACATTTGAAAAGTCTAATGATACTTTTAAATCATGTTTTATATCAATTTAACGTAATAAATTTCCTATGCTTTAAGTTATCTTTTAGTAAGTCTCAAATGTTCTTACTTGAAGCTATGCGTGATGTAGAATAAGGGACCTGTAGACAAGCTGCATGAATGTCAATCTCGAAAACTACAAATGCAAATCCAGAGCTAGGCGGTCTTGACTACGTTCTGGTCCAAAGCGAAGCGAAAAAAAGGTGCTGAAAAAAATTGTTTGCAGCGAATTCTGAAATTATGCAACCTGAACATTGGCGATGTTGGGTTGTCGCCAAAAACTTACAACGTGATGGCAATTACTTAAATTTACGATGCTTTTGTGTTTCGCCTTCAAAAACTTTTGCCTTTTGAAGCAGCTCTGGTAGCACCCTTCATCAGGATGATACCGTTATAATACACAACTTACGCATGCAATACACTTCCCGCTTTACGTTCCACGATGCGATTGGACAACCACTATTTCTTTCTATGCGACAAGAGAAAATGTTGTTCCCTCTCACTCCAGAGTATACGTAGCGTCGATTGCAAGTGACTCTAAAAAACTCCGTCAAGTCAAAGCAAAAGGAAAATGACCAGAAATGTTGCTATGCTCAACTCTTTTTACCACAATTACAGTATGTTACTAACTTGTCCTTGGCAAACGAATAGAACTAAAGATAGGTAAAGCCGCTCTGTTTGTGTAAATCTGATGTAAAATCCTACAATCATGCATGTGTTCTAGTTAGTTAAGGCCAAAACGCTAAACAATTTATTTTTGCAAGCTCTATAACCAAAATCGCAACTTAAAAATTAAGCAATTCTACCGGGCACAGCTTCTCTGCTTCGTGCTCTTAGCTCTCATCAGTAAAGTTAAAATTGTTCTCAAGAAATGATAGCTTACACTGTTTTTTGGATTATCTCTTATCTGTTGCTAACAACGCTGCCCTCTTCTATGGAATACTATCGAATTTTTTGCCAACTGTTGATGAAACAACTACTCTGGTATCTGGCACACGGGGCGAATAGTTTTGGCATCATCTATGCCAAAAAAAATAAATGTTTTTACAATAGGTGTACGCTGACTTTTCAGTTAGGTCTATGCCGGGCTTATGTCTCCTCAGTCAGGCCTACGTCTGGAGTTAAGCATTAAATACCGGCAAGTAATTATGTCTCAGTGTCGGTTTTGTAGAAAGCAGGTTGGTCAAACTAAAAGCTGCGCTTCTGGCATGGTATAGCTCAAAATGGAAGTTCAAGTATAAATAGGTTAATTTGATTACTCGCAAGTGCTTCCAATGTTAAATCCGTCAGAACAAGTTGCACTCTCAGCCTCCTGAGGAATGTGCAGTGGTGAACACTTCGCCGATAACTTTCCACACACGTCCGTGGGAGCGGTTGTGGAGAACATTCCTGCATATTTTTCGTCATTAGATACAAATAAATAAAGTCACTAGCACTGTCAAATCACATGATGTTTCCAGCAACTTAACTAAGTCACAATCAGGTTTAGTAATTACACTAATTACTTTTGCCGTTTAATGTCACTGCGCTATTGAAATCGACAAACTGACTGAAGAGAAATTAGAAATCCATTGTTGGTTACCACGCATGCATCAATGTTCTTTTTTGATGTTATAACTAAAATACAACGAAGCCTTAACGTAATAAGTTTTATAAAGAATTACACTGACAAGCCTTGATATGAAAGAGTAAGATTACAGCAATTTTTCCTTCTCGAATTAAATATATCTCCAACTACAGATCAATCTATTTTCATCATTTCTTTACCAGTAACCTAATATGAAAGAGGCTTAATTGCTGAGGCCTTCTTTTATACCTAGACATGATGCCTAAAACTTGGAAAATGCAATTGCAATTACCATCATACTACTTTATAATTACAACTTTTCCTTTCACTCTTAGTGTGAATGATATTCAAAGAATTAAATTTTGGTGTTAACTTTAAATAATGAGAAAGTTGTTTTATTCCCATTATTTAATACTGTTTACGCAACTTGTTTTTCATCCCACAAAAAATGAAATGAATTTGCAAAGACAGTTCTATAATTGTTCAGTTACCTTCCGCACTTGAAGTTTTGTTTATAAGCATTAGGATCCAGAACAAGTGAAAGATAAGTCGCTTCATTTTGACAAGATATCAGGCCAATAAAGAAAAAGCCTTTCTCGAAAAAGTAAATAACTCACGTTATTCCTAAAAACTTTACTGCGATGACACCTAAACTGTACCAGTGCTGTAGTGGATTACGCACGTTTGCTACCGAGAGGTCAGAACAATAACTTTTTTGTCTCGACGTTACCGGTTTTTAAGTACTTAGTTGTTGTCCTTTTTCTCGCGACTTTTTAAAATTTTTACGCATCCGCCAGCAGCGCTTTCGTTTTCGTCTTTTTTTTTTTTCTCCAGACTTCAAAAAAATCATGGAAGATTTTTATTTTTTTATTTAGTTGCATATTTATCATCCTATCACGAGAAAGCGATCAATGCGCTATACGAGCTCGCTTAGGAGTTGCCAGCCATCTGTCTACCACACTAAGATGGGGAATCCCGCTAAGTGCCTTTCCCAACGATACAACAAGTAAACTTGCCGGTTTGTTTTCCACACTGTCCCTTTAATGCTGAACGTCAAGCAGGGAAGCTGTGAATACCAATTTTAAAGTCATTGGTTTGACCCGACTCGGAATCTAACTCAAGTCTACAGCCCCGAGGCGGACGCTATTACCACTCGGCCATCTGAGCTGTTTAGAAAAAGGAGTTACTGTAATACCACAAACTTTTTGCAGAATATGAGAGGCACGTCCTGTAAGTGTATGTATTAAAAAGTAAAGGGCCCAAAGCCGATCTCTGAAAAACCGAACCGATCCCTGAAACCGTAACCTGGAGCGGCATTTCAGATTTTTTCTTGCTCGAGACGTTTCCCACTAGGCTGGATTGAATTTAAATTTTGAATTTGAATACGCTCATGAGTTTTTGATGAATTTGAATTCAGTTTTTCCAAAGCCAATGAATATGAATTTGAATATCATGATTAAACGTTCAATGAGTTTGGATTTTTTTGAATGAGACTTTACAAATCAAATGAAGTAGCAATTTGTTACTGGGTTATATCAACACACATTCAAACACTCCATAAAATTTATTCCAGCATACAGAAAGTTTTTAATGGCAAATGTGACCAAGCAAAAAGAAGCATAAAATGTAACCGAGTAAGCACAAGAACATGCAGTCGGGTGATCTGCCCGTCGTAGTCGTCCAGCCGACCCAGTCGGACAAAAGAGTTGCGAATAGAGCCAATAAGATCTAGCACAGGGGTGGGGAACCTTCAAGGCATAGCGGGCCAAATTGCACGCACGGAATTTGCAGAGGGCCATATTTTCTTGCGTCATCGGGCGAAGACCAAAAAAAAAATAAAAAAAAAAGGTCTGCATGTCTTTTCCTTCTACAATCGGGTGAAGAACAAAAAAAAAAAAAGGTCTTCATGTCCGCAGAGCTACTGTTCTCCTTCGAAAATCAAGTCAAGACCAGAAGACCAAAAAAAAAAAAAGGTCTTCATATCCGCGGAAGTCCAGTTTACCTCTGCAAACGTTATTGTGGGGTGGATAGCTGTCCTCGACGTGATTCGCGGTAAGTCGGAATATTTTTGTGAGTGCCGGCGGGACGCATTACATGAGCCGTATGTGCTCGCGGGCCGCAGGTTCCCCACCGCTGATCTAGTACATCAAAGCAATGCAAACGTTTCCTTTTTGTCGAAAGCAAAAAAAGCGCAAACGAAATGTTTTCGTGTGCAAAAATGCTGTCCTAACCTCGTTATCTCAACGCATTTGCTTTGTGATTCTTGATGTTCTTGGATCAGTTTTTGCTGATCCGATACTGTGAAAACTTTTTTTAAACAAAAATTTAAAACGTTTTAAAACTTTGACCTTTTCAAACACAACACGTCACAGTCAGCTTAGGTAAAACAATGACAAGTGAAAATTTATTTTTGGTTGTGTGAAACTTTTTGTGAACAAACAAGGTGTGCTAAGTCTCTAAACAACTACGTTTTCCACAAAAAAGTTGACTGATGACGTATTCTGAAAACGAACCCAGCCAAGAATATGGGTCATGCTACACAAACTAAACGAGTCAATAGTAGTGGCTCACTAGCGCTAAATTTTACGTGAAACTGAAAAAATATCGGAACACAATTTGAAACATATTTAAATGAGACGTTTAGGTAAAAATACAGTAACCATTATTAATCTAAAAAAGAAGTAGTTTAGTCACTAAAAAGAATAAATCAGCTTAACTACGTAATAGCAGAGTAAAAGTTGGATTAATGAACTTGACAACTCCGGTTCCTAAAGATTTTGAAAAAAAATTAATATATACATAATATTGGAAAAAAGGTGGTTTCTTATTTAAAAATAATTAATTAATACGCTTACCTTGACAAGTGGGGCAATTCTCCATAAAGTAAACCTGGCTCAAATTTTACGCAGAAAAAAAAAAAAAACAAACAAACACTGCTGCATCAACTACTTGGAGCTGCTTTGAAAGTGCAAAGGGAATTAAATATGAAAAAGTAATGTGTAACTACGAGCAAATAAAGGTGCCAAAAACATTATGAATGGTGACATAGTAAATAAACTGAAAGGGGCTATAGGGTTCGCGAGACGTACAAAACTTAGTTGTCAAGTTCATTAATCCAACCTTTACTCTGCTATTACATAGTCAAGCTTATTTATTTTTTTTAGTGACTAAACTACTTCTTTTTTAGATTGATAATGGTTACTGTATTTGTTAAAAAACGAACCTAGTTAATGCAGGTGGTCTAGAGGAGTTCTAGACCCTTCGCTTAGTTGACAAAAACCTCAGCTATCTTCCTGTCAGCAGTCTGGCAAGCTTTCCAGTAAAATAATATATTGACGGAAGAACAATAAAAACAAGGGTTAAAACAACAGCAAGGCGGCGTCAACTAAACAAAAATTAACTGAGGATTTGGTAATCTCAAATAAAAAGAAAAGCTTCCGCTTTGCGAACATGCAAAACTCATCTGTCAACCAATTCTAAAATCTAAGTTGCATTCGCGCTATCATACAAGAAAAAAGGCGCGTAATCAATTACAAAACACTGGCTGCAAGTGTGCAAAGCCAGGATGTAGATTAACAAATTAAATCGTGGATTTGTGAAACAAATAATTAAAGAGGCACAACACTATGAATAAATGAGGGGAATAGTATTAGTCCACGTGTACGATTCGCGGAACTATCGCGGCTGTTTTCTTGAAAACTAATTGAAAATTAGAATAAATAAAAAAGGTGACGTGCTGTAACATAGCGGCCCCTCCAAACGGAAGTCTTCAGTGACGTTTCAACAAACATATAGCGAAAGCACGAAAATATGAATTAAATAATATACACATGAAATATAGCAGTATATATAGCGACGAACGAACAGGCCTTATTCGTAGTATAGTTAAAAGAGTTTTTTATTGCAATAACATAACAAGATGAACACAAGCGGCGTATTTGAGGATGAAGACTGTGGACACGTCCCAAACGGTAAGCCCCTTTGTGTGCCAGGTCCTCGGCATCGTCCACTAACACCAACTGGCTCGGAACAAGGTTAGGGCGCACTGTCCTCCACTTATTTCGCCCTTGGAGAGAAGTAACATAAGATTTCATCCACAACAGCCAAAAATGGTGGGCCAAAGTGGCATTATGCAAAAAATCTTTTCTAAGATCTCCCTTATCATGAAAACCACAAACGGGGGTATTAGGAGACAGGCTTTGACCCAAGAAGGAGAAAGGTGTCATAGGTGACAAGTCGTTGGGCTGATCGCTAACTGTAGTAAGGGTCGATCATTTACTATTCGCACTGCCTCGATAACAAAAGTTTGAAGTTCAATAATAGCAGGGGTGCGACGTGTATTTTCGATCGTTTGATTTAGCGCCTTTTCAAATAGCTTTACCATTATTTCCCAAGCTCCACCTTGGCTCGGAGCGTAGGAGGGAATTCTAACCCAAATAATTTGATGCGTCAAGACTAACTTGGACTTGCCCAAAACAAAAGTTATTATGGATTTCCCTTCCACCAAACAACGCAAATACACCACACAACAACATGCCAAATTCAAAGCGTCACAAAATGCAAGCAGTTAATAATCAGCTGCAAGGTTACTCTTGTTAGGTAGGCAATTTCGAGGTATACAAAACTCTTCAAACAACTCAGAGTGCCCTAGCCATTTTTTCCAGCAATCCCGAATGTCTACTGAGACAACCTCGTCCCACTCAACTTGCAAGGAATTTTCAAAGGCGACTACGAGGCGTGAAATGGCTAGTCAGCTCGCTCGTCAGTTCGACCCCTTAGGTATAGTTTCGCCTAACCTGCTTGAGGGCAAACTTATCTTGCAGCGAGTTGCCACTTCGGGTGTTTTTAAACGTTTTGAAACGTTTGAAAGTTTTGAAACGTTTTAAATTTTTGTTTAAAAAAAGTTTTCACAGTATCGGATCAGCAAAAACTGATGCAAGAACATCAAGAATCACAAAGCAAATGCGTTGAGATAACGAGGTTAGGACAGCATTTTTGCACACGAAAACATTTCGTTTGCGCTTTTTTTGCTTTCGACAAAAGGAAACGTTTGCATTGCTTTGATGTACTAGATCAGCGGTGGGGAACCTGCGGCCCGCGAGCACATACGGCTCATGTAATGCGTCCCGCCGGCACTCACAAAAATATTCCGACTTACCGCGAATCACGTCGAGGACAGCTATCCACCCCACAATAACGTTTGCAGAGGTAAACTGG
Source organism: Trididemnum miniatum (assembly GCA_964006365.1). Lineage (NCBI taxonomy): Eukaryota > Metazoa > Chordata > Ascidiacea > Aplousobranchia > Didemnidae > Trididemnum > Trididemnum miniatum. Next base: position 451 of record CAXFYD010000057.1, on the reverse strand, counting down.
ACTTCCGCGGATATGAAGACCTTTTTTTTTTTTTGGTCTTCTGGTCTTGACTTGATTTTCGAAGGAGAACAGTAGCTCTGCGGACATGAAGACCTTTTTTTTTTTTTGTTCTTCACCCGATTGTAGAAGGAAAAGACATGCAGACCTTTTTTTTTTATTTTTTTTTTGGTCTTCGCCCGATGACGCAAGAAAATATGGCCCTCTGCAAATTCCGTGCGTGCAATTTGGCCCGCTATGCCTTGAAGGTTCCCCACCCCTGTGCTAGATCTTATTGGCTCTATTCGCAACTCTTTTGTCCGACTGGGTCGGCTGGACGACTACGACGGGCAGATCACCCGACTGCATGTTCTTGTGCTTACTCGGTTACATTTTATGCTTCTTTTTGCTTGGTCACATTTGCCATTAAAAACTTTCTGTATGCTGGAATAAATTTTATGGAGTGTTTGAATGT
>CAXFYD010000055.1:0-16743 GCA_964006365.1 Trididemnum miniatum | reverse complement strand
GAAGACACCACTTCCTTCTTCATCTGACGTTTGATGTACGAGGATATACTGAGCTCAAAGATTTATACTACCCGACAAATGACGGGTAGAGCTTGCATCAACTGCTGTGCTAGTGTCTTTAGAGTTAGCCCGAAAGCCGAAAGGGATAAACAGCGAAACGCCGAGGCTCTGCGCGAGTGAAGTATCGTGATACTTAAAAAAACACCACCGATTAAGATCATTTTTATACTGTTATTTTGCTTGGCATATCTTTCTGTTGCGTATGCTGAGCTTGCGCTTGCCGACGAGCAATCCATCCAGGTATTAGCGCTCACTAGTAAAGATACGCGCTACCCTCTAGCTTCCCGCAAAACATCTTCGGGCTTTTATAGTTCATCACAAGAACTAAACGCGGAGACCGATACTCACAATCTGCCATCTGACCAGTTCGGTCTAAATCCGGACTTTAAAAAGCACAGTCGATATTGGCTCCACACTGAGGTAATCAATCAAAGTAATACCGACAATTGGGTGCTTCATATCAGTAACTTCGGTTACGTCTTACCCATAGTGCTTGTGCAATCGAAATCAGGTAAAACAATCAAGTATTTTGATTATCAGAGCAGCGATATAAATACCATTGGTAAAGCCATTTATCTTGAACTCGAACAAAACCAAGAACACCTTATAGCAATACAAATTGAAGCGGAGCATATTGGGCTTACGCCCTATATTGCCCTCATGAGTAAAAAGGAATATGAGAAATGGAAAATGATAATGGATTGGCCTTTCAAGCTTTTTGTGGGCATGATCATGTTCGCCATTTTAATAGCTTTTATTTGCTGGGCTTTATTAAAAGATCGGGTATTCATGTGGGCGGGACTATCCTCATTCGCAATTCTTATCTATTACGGCAGTAGGAGCAGCATTCCAGCCACTTTCTGGCAGGCTAGCTATGAAAAAAACCTATCCATGTGGATGCTAACCTCGTTTATGCTGTTATCGATGACGGCCTTTGCATCAAGCTTTCTGCAAGTAAATCGAACGACAAAGTGGCAGTGGCGACTATTCATGGGTGCTCAACTATATTCCGTTATAAATTTATGCTTAGCGTTAGTTGCTCCCTTTGAGCTCGTCGCTATTTCTTACACTGCAAACTATTTATTTATTTGGGTTGTTGTTCTTGGTTCAGGCTTTTATAAAGTATTCACAGAGGGCCGTTATTACATTACCTATTTGATTGGCTGGATACCCATGGCGGCTTCTTTTATTCAGCTATTTTATGGCCTGCTTGTACAAGATGTTAATGCGGATGAGGTAAGGGTTTCATACCGCAAGATTGAGATTCAGGCCACTAACTTATTACACATTACTATTCATTCCGTAGCACTTATTCTGCGTATGAAATCGATATTGCACGACAAGCTCGCGGCGGAGGCGCTTGTACGAGAAAAGTCTAGGTTTATTGTTCAAAGCAGCCATGACTTCAGACAACCACTAAGCTCGATAGATATATTTATCCAATATTTAGAGCCTTATGTGCGTGAGGAACAAGGTAAAAAATTACTAAATCAGCTAGCGGAAACAAGCTCTCAACTCAAGGACTCGTTCAACAGCATTATGGACATTAGCAAGATCGAACACGGACTTATATCAACGAAGCTCGAACCTGTCGCGCTAAAAAAGCTTTTTGAGAGGCTAGAAAACGAATATAGCCTTCAAGCCAAAGATAGAAATATTATCCTGAGAATTCTTTTTTCTGGAGCCTATGTGCTGAGCGACCCAGTACATTTAGAAAGGATACTAAAGAATATAGTATCAAATGCGATTAAGCACAGCCGAAATGGCAAAATACTTGTAGGCTACCGACGCAAAGGCGTCATACAGATAATAGACACTGGCGACGGCATCCGCGAACAAGAATTAGAGAGGATATTTGGAATGCATCACCAGAGTACAACTGAGACTCTGTCGAACGAAGGAGCGGGTGTAGGCTTATCCATCGTCAAGCACCTTGCCGACTTGCTTGATCACCGTATAGACATCGAATCCTCACCGGGCGCAGGAACCAGTGTGTCTATCTATGTTAAACATGCGGACAGCCCTAAGCTAATAGACTCAAATAACGGAACTAATATCGAAGATTTACGAGTAGTCCTTATTTTGAACCCGTCAGATACCTTAGAAGCTGTTAAAGATTACTTTTTGAAACAGGGATGTAAACTCCATACTTTCTCGACAATATCTCAGGCCATGCAATCGCTTATAAACCATGAGAATGAGCAGTATGATTTGCTTCTTTGCGAGGATCTCGCCTTCGTAAACGCGAATGATCCAGAACTTACAGACTCATTCGCAACACGCTTTCAGGTCTGCGCATGCTTGGGCAAGAGAGTTTCAAAACTTCCTCAGTGCTGGACAAGCATAAGCCGCAATGCCCCCCCTATACAACTTCGCGCGCTGCTAAACCTTGCAAAGAGAAGAACTTCGAAAAATATAAGTTCTGTAAGCACTAATTAACATTTCTCGACATACAGGCCTCCTAAAAACAAACTCTACTGGGATATAATAAGAGGATAATCCTAAGATCAATAGTTGGCACCTGAATGAAAACTAAAGTGCTCATATCTGAAGATCATGCGCTGTTCAGGGATGGTTTAAAACTGCTTATCGAAGAAGCCTTTGTTGAAGTTGACTTCGTCGAATCGAGCGACTTTCAAACAACCAAAAACCTGTTGCTGAAATTCGATGACTTTGGCCTAGTGTTATTTGATATTCACCTACCGGGAACTGTTGGCCTGCAGGGCTTGAAAGATATCAAGCAGCGCTACCCTACTCTCCCGGTCATAGTTATCTCTGCGATGGACAAGCGGCACAGCATTCAGCAGATGTTGGACTTGGGTGCTGATGGTTTCATCAGCAAGGCTTGTACCAAGCAAGAAATGCTGGAAGCGCTCAAAAATATTGCGGCTGGCGAATTTGTACTCGTCGCAAATGACATGCAGGGAGAACAAGTCCCCATTTCCCCTCGTCAAATTGACACATTGAAACTTATGGCGGAGGGTATGACCAACAAAGAAATTGCAAAGCAGTTAAATATCTCCCCAGCGACTGCACGAGAGCACGTTTCTACACTACTCATACTCCTAAAAAGTGAAAATCGTACCCAGGCAGTGGTCAAAGCGCGTGACTTGGGCATCATATTCGGCGACTAGTTCCATGCTAATTTTGTAGGAAGCTAGTGGACATATTTTCCGATGGACGAGGACAATACCTGTCTACCTACTTGTCTTCAAATAATCGAAAAATTGACACTCCCCCAAGAAACACTTTCTAAAGTTAACGCTTTCTGGCATTACGCCTAGCGGTGAAGCATCTTCCCGCAGCGGGGGCAATGAGTAGGAAAACCTTGCATCGATCTCATTTCTGTTTGAACTTTTTCTCTAATATCGTCAGCGGTGCCTCGAGATAAACCAAGTTTTTTCCTAAGAGTTTCAATTTCGATCTCTTCAGCCTCACAGATCAAGCCGTCTTCTAGCGCTTTTTGAAACTCGCGCCTAAGACTAGAGCGCCGACGGTGAATTTGTTCGTTCAGCCCGCTTGCAATGATGCCAGCGGGCAAGGCCGCCATGCCTATACCGATGATGGTGATAACTGCACCGAAGACTTTGCCAGCAACCGTTATCGGGGTGACATCGCCATACCCCACTGTCGTCAGTGTCGCCACTGCCCACCACATGGCTTGGGGAATAGAACCAAAATCCTCGGGCTGAACAGTATGCTCTGCCAACCAAGCTCCGCTAGCTGCAAATATCAGCATGAGCATTAGAATGAAAAAGCCGGCAAAAAAAGCGCCCGCCTCCTCTTCAAAAACAGCGAGCAACATTGCAAGCGCTGGCGAATACCTCGTTAGTTTTAACAGACGCAACATTCGGAAGGTACGCAGTATTCGCAGGTCAATTGGGATAAAGAGATAGAGCAAGGCGGGCAGAATGGCCAATAGATCGATAATGGCTATCGGCGACTTAAGCCATTGTGCGCGCGTTTTTATAGTTGGATTTTCAACCGACACCCACCAGCGAGAAAGATATTCAATTACGAATATGCCTAAGGAAACACCCTCGAAAATGCTAAACGCGATGCTCCACTTATAATAAAGAGAACCCACCGTCTCTAAAATGACTGCCCCTACATTTAGGATAATCAAACAGATCAAAGACATCTCTAGTAATTTAGGAACGAGCGCTGTTCGATCAGGCCGCTCTAGCCACCAGTACACTTTTGCTCGCATGCCCGTCATACTCCTGTGCTTATTCATGGCGCAGGTTCATCCATCCGCGCGTGAGCGGTACGACAATTTGAGAGAGTAAGGCCGTTCCCCAAATTAAGTTTCCTACGATAGCAGGCACATGAGGAACGATAAAAAAACAAGCAATGGCTAAAAGAATGCCAAATAAGCGCACATCCCAGCGGCCAAACTGGGTGGCGATACGATGCTCGATAATATTTGCTAAAAGCCAAAGCATGGCGATGTAACCTGCTAGGCCAAAACAACCGATCGCTGCGTATTTGGTTGGATACGGCTCCCAGAATCCCACTTTGACCTCCGCGGAAAGTGCGACCCCAACCATAACGCCGCACATCATCAAAGTTAAGTGGGCCAGCCACCAAAGTACCAGCGTCCATAGCTTTTCATTTTTGGTTTTCCCGTTTCCGACAAAATCGAAATAAATCCAACACATAACGAATACAGAGACACCGCCGATACCAAAATTAACCAACACGTCGGGCGAAACTTTGTAGATCCCCTTCTCTGATAAGGTCACAACCAGTTTAAAGAATCCTTCGCCGAGCACGATAAGTGTTAATAAGGCAAAACGCTCTGCCATATGCCCAAGCCGGGGAACGAATCGTTTATGGCGCAGCACAGAAATTCTAGGAATCATGTACACTGTTTGCGTGGCGACCATCGCCAAAGCAAATACCCAATAGTTGTAAGGCCTTGGTAAAAACGCGGTGATGGCAAACACAAGAGCGAAAACCAAGAAATTTCGTATCTGTTCGCTACACATAGAATGCGTGCTTTCATTGCTTCTTCGCGCCCTAAAATATAATAAAGCAAGCATCGCTCGATTTACGGCAAAGGCTAGAGCAAAAAAAAGCCAACCTTTGCTGTCTATTGACGGAATTGCCGCCGTCATAAACATCAGCGTACAGATCACGCCCGACATGATCAGTCTGTGCCACACATCTGTGCTGACAAATATAGAGTTAAAAATACTCAGCTCGCCCCACGCATACCAAAGCACGATAAAAATACCGCAGAAAGCTAAAAAGCCTCCGAAATCCAAATGCGTTGAAAGAAAGTTACCCAAAATAAAAATGGCAACGACATGAATCAAATCGTAAAACAGCTCGACCCAGTGCACGTGATCATGAGCATGGTCGAGGTCTTGATGGTGTTGAGGCTTTCGCCACATGGGGTGGTCTTGCAATGCCATATTGAATTTTCTCGAGATCCAAACAGTGTCTATAAATATTTTATGTGGTTATGCCATTTTTATTTGAAACATGAGGTACGACTTTGTAATTTTTTATATTGAAGAACACTAAATACCTAAACTAGCTGTTCCAATCTAGCTGATCAAATACATTCCAGAGCTTTTCTGCTTTTTTAGGTGAATAATGAGCGACCTGACTAATACGGCCTTGCAAATGGGAGTAGTAATTTTGATGGGCCTGCCGATTTTGAGTCTCTGGTCCTGTACGTGCACAATTATAGAGCTCTGCCTCCAAGAGTTTGATTTTCTCTCGAGAGATGCTCAGGTTTTCATTAATAATCAAACCACAGAGGCTTTGTCTCTGTCCCTGCCTCTGAATTCTAACCTTATCAGCGTTTAACAAATAGCCCTCACTCTGTATGATTTTTTTGACATATTTCAGTAGTGTTAAAACGTTTTTATTTCGATAGCTTGAAAACGCCAGGTCATCCGCGTAGCGACTATATTCAAAATCAAGTTTCTTTGAAATCGCCTTTAGGCGAATATCGAGATTAAAACACGCTAGATTGGAAAGAACTGGAGATGTCGGCGAACCCTGAGGCAAATGACAAGCATCGTAGATTTTTTGTGTTTGCAAGGGCAGGCCTTTAACTATACATCTCGGTGTAGCATGCAAGCAGACTCCAGCCAAATATGAACTTATATTTTTAGAATAGCCCAAAGTTTGAAAATTTTAAAAACTCTCCCAGCATGAATGGAAGCGAAAAAATCGGAAAGATCTAAACTTAGAACCACAGCTTTACCAACATGTACTCCGGCGAAACCAGAAATTGAGCGATTTTTAACGAAACCATGTGCACATTCATGTACAGGTACTTTAGCTAAAATCTTTTCGCAAATTAAGCGTTGTATGCGCTTTAACTCGGGCTTAGGTATCTCTAATAACCTATGATTTCCATTGTGTTTTTCTATGAACCGATAGTAATAGTGATCAAGCTTCATATCACTTTTATTTGATCTGAATCTCCTACTGAACCAAACAAGATCGTTTAGACTAATTCCTAGAGCGGCTGCCAGCCGCATATCATTTTCGAAGTTCGGAATTCCCCATTTAAGCGCTTTGCATTCACTCCTCTCATTGCTTAAAGGCCACTTTATGACTTTCAATCTGCGTGTTTGAGAAAGAGCATTCAAGGCGGAGCTGTATTTGAAATGTTCGATTAGTGTCTGCTCCAGCGATGATTCTTGCGGTGAACCGGTGTAAAACGCTTCCACTTCTCTGGCCAATGGCAAGACGGTTGAATGACTTTCACCTAAACACTCTGACAAACTCTTTTTAATACCTATCAAGCTATGATCACCACCTAATACGGCATACGCTAATTGGCGGCTAAGAAGTGTCTTTGATTTAAAGTCCATTTTTTGGCAACCGAGTCGATTAGGGCTCCGACACCAGCCTCAGGTACTGTGTGTGCTTAAGTGCGCAAGTGCGCACCGCCGTACATACGATGAAATGTCTAACTTGTTTTCCTACTTTGAGGTAACCTCAAAGCGCTCAAAATGTGGTTCTTGGAGCAAAAACCTGATGTCGGAGTATTTGTATTATTGCCGAATTATTGGTTTGTCGCCATGCTTAAAGTCGAGCATTAAGTAAGCTGTCTGCCGATAAAAGAATTCAATGTAAGCGGCTCGTGATTACTATTAGTAACTTTGCTTTTTCGATCTCGTATACGACTATCGATACAATCCTCGAATGGGATAATCATTCTTTGGGTTTCGAATCCACGTCAAACCGGAGACCAGTTCTGCAATATCGGGCCGCACAAAGGGGTTATTCGATAGATCAACCACTTGTATCTCGTCGTTCTGATTGATAACAAACAAAGCGGGCTCAGCAAAGTTGTGGTCCGTCTCTTTTTCAGAGCGCGGCACAGAAATATATAACCCAAGCTGCTGCATCTGCTCTAAGGTTAAACCATAGGCTATCGGAAAACTGACGGAGAGCTTCTCCATATGCTGCTCTAACTGCGCCCGGCTATCGCCGGATACGGCCATGCAATCGACTTTAATACTGGCAAACGCTTCGAGATAGTGTTCAAACGCGTTGAGGTATTTCGTACACATCGGGCAATGTCTGCCTCGGTACACTAGAACTAATTTCCAGTCGGCTGAACCAGTTGGCTTGGCGATGTCAACCACTTCACCGGATAGGAGCTGAGCATGTACCCGAGGGAATTTAGAACCGGGATGCAGTTTGTTTGTATACATATATTTCTCCGAGCATCTGAACTACCGAGTGGACCTTTAGAAAACGGCAGGTGGCGTTTAGTAAGAACGGCTCTAAATTGCTTTTAATCGTCAGTGTTGGGAGATAATATTGCCATGGTTTACATTATCAACCAGTATACTTTTAGTAACCACGAGATCTTTGCATGAAAAGCCAGATTAGCATCGACAAAAAGGGCCGCAAATTCGCCTCGGATGTTTGTATGGAACCCTGTGCAATTGAAAAGGGGATGCGACTCATCGGGGGAAAATGGACTGCATCTATAATCTACCATTTAAAAGATGGCCCCGTACGCTTTAATGATTTATCAAGAATGCTTGGCGGCGCCAGTAAGAAAATGATTGACCAACGTCTAAAAGAACTAGAAAACCACAATTTGGTTATCAGAAGGGTGATCAGCGAGCGTCCTATCGCTGTCAGCTACGAACTTTCAGATTTCGGTTTTTCGGCGCTAAACATTTTGGAACAGCTCAGACTATGGTCTCAAAAACATGAATTGTAAGCGACACAATGTAATATGAAATCTCAACTTCAATTCTTCAAGTATGGCGTAGACGAACTATCCGATTGCGGCGCTGTGTTAGAGATCGAGTTTTCTAGCCGCGAGATGAAGTGTAACTGGCCTGGTGTCATTCTTGAAAAAGGCAGCTCTCCACACTTTTATCCTCAGGATGTTTACACCCCATATTTTTATTTCGCGTTGGCACTCGAACAAGATCTACATTGGAATGTACGAACCAGCGCTGGCATGACCTCTATAAAATCAGCGCCCGGTGATATTTGGATAAATCCTCCTCACAAAGCTTTCTCACACGAGATCTCTGAGCCCTGCTTTTTTTAATCTTGGCAGTTGAGGAGAAAACGTTTCTTGATAGCTGCCCACTAAAGTTAGACATAGCTAAACTTCAATTCTTAAATAACTACAACGTTCATGATGAAAGCATAAAAGGCATCATGGAATTGTTTTTAATGGAAGCTAAAGCCAAAGGAAATAATGGCCAAGCCTACTTGAGAAACTTACTTAGCTTGCTGTCTAATCACTACGTAAAAAATTACTCAAATTTTGCTGATCTCTCTCAAAATCGCACCTCATTTGCTAAATTTAACGACGATCATCATCAGCGGGTAAACAGCTATATTGAACGTCATATTAGTGAACAAATTACGGTTGATGACTTGGCCGCAGAGTTGAATCTCAGTAAATTCTATTTTCTACGAGAATTTAAGAAAAGCGTAGGCATTACGCCCTATCAATATCTCTTAAACACACGCCTCGAACGATCTAGGGCCATGCTTCGTTCCGGTGAGAACGATATCAGTTCAATTGCTTTTGAGTTAGGTTTCAATGATCAATCTCATTTCACTCGAAGTTTTAAGAAAGCTTTCGGCATGACACCAGGCAATTTTCAGAAACTGAATGCGGTTGATCCGTACTAGGGAGGCTCTAATTAAATACCCAAAGGGTATTTCAGGTGCCTGTAAGCCAGGGATAGTGGCCGGTAAATACCTATTGAGAACTTATTTAGATCTTCCATAGAGCAAGAAAGTACAAAAATTCAAGCAATATTCTCCAATCATAATCTTCTCGCCCGCATTAACCTTTTCATTGTTCCGCGAATATTTATCGATATGACAATTGCGAGGGAGACCAATATGAACACTCAATATTTGCACAAAATTCTGCTCACCCTTTGGCTTGTGGGCGCATGTGGCACACCCGCGGCATTAGCGGCTTCAAAAGAAAAAGAGGTAAAACAAGTACGGCAAGCTTTAGTAACGATGGTCAACGCTATCGATAGCAAAGATTGGAGTCTGGCCAAACGACAGTTCACAGAGACAGTATTTGTTGACTACGAAAGCTTAAGCGGCATCGAAGGTCAAGAAATGCCTTCATCTGATCTGGTCGACGGCTGGCAAGGCTTGTTAGCCAAGGTCAGTACTCACCATATGCTGAGTAATTTCGAAATCTCGATAGACAAAAAGCAAGCCGAGGTCTATTCCCATGTCTACGCCAGCCATAGTGCCGAAGACATAGACTACTGGGACGCCTATGGCCGGTATTTTCACAAACTAAAAAAACAAGACGGTCAATGGAAGATCACCGATATGAGGCTGCTGCTGCACGGTCAAAAAGGAAACACCAATTTTTTGAAAGATATAGCCGCTACCCAACAATCACCAAAGAAGCAAACTCATCAAGAACAGGAGCCAGCAAATATGAGAAAAGTAAATTTTCTAAGTAACGGCCAACGCATTGTAGGTGACCTATATTTACCTGCTCAATATAAGGAGGGCAACAAATACCCAGCCATTATTGTATCCGGCAGCTGGACGACGGTTAAAGAACAAATGTCCGGCCTTTACGCAAAAAAACTCGCCGAACGGGGAATGATTGCTCTCGCCTTTGACCCCCGAAATTTTGGTGAAAGCGAGGGAGAACCAAGATTTTATGAAAACCCAGACCAGAAAACTGAGGATATAAGCAGTGCTGTATCTTTTCTTTCAACACTTCCAGAGGTGAACAAAAAGCGCATTGGCGCCCTGGGGATCTGCGCGGGTTCAATGTATACACTTATGGCCGCAGCTAAAGACGCTCGCATAAAATCGGTTGTCACCACTGCATCGTGGTTACATGACAGCGAAGCGGTGAAACTATTCTATGGTGGAGAGGAAGGCGTAAATGAAAAAATTGGTCAGGCGAAACAGGCACGGAAAAAATTTGAAGAAACGGGCGAAATTACTTACATCCCAGCATATCTACCACAGACCCTAGCGCGGCGATGTATGGCCCATACGATTATTACTTAAACCCAGAGAGAGGTGCTGTTCCAGAGTGGAGCGCCGATAAATTCGCGGTGATGACTTGGAAGCGTGGCTAAGCCTAGACCCAATGCCCTCGGCAAAAGAGATTCATGTACCGACGTTAATGATTCACTCGGATGGTGCTGTACTGCCAGATTACACCAAGCAGTACTTTAAAATATCGCCACACAGGACAAAGTTTTACACTGGATTGAGACGGAATTAGAAAGCCCCTATCATCAATTCAGTTTTTACGATCAAGACCTCGAAGTGAATACGTCGGTCAAACTTGCCGGCGACTGGTTTCAAGCTAAGCTCTAGGCTTAGTAACTACGCGCTACATCGACGGAGACGATCATTTTAATTCGATTTAAACAACAACGGTTCTGCTAAGGCCCGCAATCAAGCCCAGCATATTTGACGCCTGAAAGCCTTGCCATTTCGTGGTGCCAAGTGGCAAGGTCGTTTCGTTCAAATTGGCTCAAATCATTGTGTCCACAGGCTCGCGCCATCACTTGCATTAACTCGGTTGAAGCCATAAAAAAGTTAGCCAATTGTTTTGCTGACTTTTCGACATTCAAGCGCTGCCGCAGGTCCTTTTTCTGAGTAGCAATACCGGCTGGGCAGTTGTTGGTATTGCACATTCTTGCGGCCACGCAACCTATGGCCTGCATCGCGCTATTCGAAATTGCGATACCGTCAGCACCCAAGGCCATAGCTTTAACAAAGTCGATAGGCACGCGCAGGCCACCGGTAATAATAAGCGTAACCCGGCCACTCGCGCCTTGTTTATCCAAGTATTGTCTCGCCCGTGCAAGTGCCGGAATAGTCGGCACACTGATGTGATCACGGAAGATTTCAGGCGCAGCGCCGGTGCCACCCCCACGGCCATCTAAGATAATGTAATCTGCACTCGCATCAAGCGCGAATTGAATGTCTTCCTCGATGTGGTTCGCACTGAGTTTAAAGCCGATGGGAATTCCGCCGGAAATTTCGCGCACCCTGTCAGCAAAGTGCTTGAAGTCCTCAACCGTATTCAAGTCTTTGAAAGTAGGCGGCGATACGGCAGGCTGTCCGGGCGCAATGCCTCTCACTTCGGCTATTTTGCCAATATTTTTATTGCCTGGTAAGTGACCGCCTGTGCCCGTTTTGGCTCCTTGACCGCCTTTAAAATGAAAGGCTTGCACTTTTTTTAGCTTTTCTTCATCAAAACCAAAGCCTGCACTCGCAAGTTCATAAAAATATCGAGAGTTGGCCGCCTGTTCCTCCGGCAGCATACCGCCCTCTCCAGAGCAGATGCCCGTTCCCGCCAATTCTGCTCCAGTCGCGAGCGCGATTTTAGCTTCTTCGGAAAGCGCGCCAAAACTCATATCTGAAACAAATAGGGGAATTGCGAGACGAAGAGGCTTTTTAGCCTGCGGGCCAATGATAAGTTCTGTCGATACCGCTTCGTCTTCCATTAACGGCTTTTTCGCCATCTGTGCCACCATGATTTGTAGGTCATCCCAATGAGGCAAGCTATGCCTCGGCACGCCCATCGAAGTCATCGGGCCATGATGGCCAACAACAGAAAGCCCTTCCCGCGCCAACTGATGGATAAGCTCTACCGTTGGCTCTTCTTTTGTCGCCACGGCTTGCGGTGCACTGCTTGCAATACGAGCCAGACCTGGCCCCTCTTTGCCAACATGACTGTCATCAAACTGTTTGTGACTACCATCGCAAAAAGGCAGGTTTGCCGAATGCTTGCACTGACATAAGTACGCATCGCCACTCTCTTCCGCTTTAAACGCTTTTGGTTTGAATTCGGTGCCCGCGTGCGAACCATCGCAGAACGGTTGATTTTTGGAGCGCCCACAGGTGCAAAAGTAATAGTCCTCCCCTTTTTCTAATACGACTTTTTTTGGGTGTATCGCTGCAACAACTGGCTTATTCATTGTTCATCCTTTTATCAGCTACATATGTTCCCGGTTATGCGGCCGTTCTAAATTTAAAACCGGGCCTTTTGGCACAACTTGAGTCGGATTAATCATCGTATGGGATTCGTAGTAGTGGCTTTTTATGTGCTGCATATTTACAGTTGAAGCCACGCCTTCAACTTGATATAGATCCCTTAAATAATTAGAAAGCGCCGGATAATCTTCGATTCTTTTTAGATTGCATTTGAAATGCCCCACGTAGACAGCATCGAACCTGACCAGAGTTGTAAAAAGCCGCCAATCTGCTTCAGTGAGGTGCGCCCCCATCAAGTAGCGCTGCTTGCTCAATCGTACATCTATTTCGTCTAGAGCATTAAAAAGGTTAGTCACTGCACTTTCGTACGCAGACTGCGTTGTCGCGAAGCCAGCCTTGTATACGCCGTTGTTAATATTGCTGTAAACGAAACTGTTTAATTCGTCGATGTCAGTTTGCAATGTTTCGGGGTAATAATCTCCCGGTACCGCACCCAAGTCATCAAATGCGCTATTGAACATGCGAATAATTTCTGATGATTCATTACTGACGATGGTCTTAGTTTTTTTATCCCATAATACGGGTACCGTCACACGACCGCTGTAATGAGCATCGGCTAGGGTGTAAATCTCGTGGAGACGGGTTTTATTATTGATTGCGTCGTAGGTCGAGCTTTCGTCAGCATCAAAGGTCCAGCCGTCATCGCCCATGAAAGACTTCACCACAGAGACGGAAACCAAGTCGCTTAGGCCTTTCAATTTCCTAAAAATGAGGGTGCGATGTGCCCACGGGCAGGCCAGTGAAACGTAAAGATGATAACGGCCAGCTTCAACTTTAAAACCGCCTACGCCGCTCGGACCCGCTTCGCCGCTTTTAGTAACCCAGTTGCGAAAACTAGAAGCCTTGCGCACAAACTTGCCGCCCGTGGATTTCGTATCGTACCAGTCCGTATGCCATTTGCCTTCAACTAATAAACCCATGTTTTGACCTCTAAATTTGCCTTCGAATTTGGGGCTCTAAACGTGTTTGCAGTGCCCTGTATTTACGTATTGCCAACGAGTTTAGATGTTGCGTGAAAACAGATAAACCTTTTAATTATGAAATAATTGTTCTTTTTCAGAGAACAATATAATGTGTTGGCAAATACTAAATTTGGAGAAAAACAGTGGGTCAGTTAGAGGACATGGCCATGTATGTCCGAATTGTTGATGCAGGAAGCATCAGCAAGGCCTCCGAACAGCTCAGCGTAGCCAAATCAGCCGTTAGTCGACGTTTAGCAGACCTTGAGAAACGACTCGACACGAAACTCATGCACCGCACCACAAGAAGCTCCAGCCTGACAGATGCTGGCCTGCAGTATTATGAGCGCTGTAAGAATATATTGGATGAAGTCTCGGAACTGAACGAGTGCACCTCAGGAAACAAAGCACGAGTTGAAGGCACCTTAAAAATATCTGCGCCACTGTCGTTCGGGCTAATGCACCTTCAGCCTCTGCTTGATGAATATGCGAGTGCCAATGAGGGCCTGAAACTATATGTGGATTTCACCGACCGACACATTGACCTCGTGGAGGAAGGTTATGAACTCGCGATAAGAATTGGCCGGCTTCCAGATTCCAGCTACCAAGCCAGGCAACTCACTCCGATCAAACACCTGTTTTGCGCGAGCCCGCGCTACCTCAAACGACACGGCGAGCCGACAACACCAGATCAATTGAGTAAACATGCCTTTCTTCAATATGGATTTACGGCAGAGAACCGCATTCAATTGACCGACACCGAAGGTCATGTTCATAAGGTTTTAGTTGAGCCTAAAATTAAAGCGAACAATGGCGATTTTCTTCGTGATATGGCCGTGCAGGGCCACGGCGTATGCTATCTACCCAGCTTTTTAACCTACAAAGAGTTTGCAAACGGCCAGCTCGTAAGCTTGTTAGGAGACTTTGAAATGCCACAGATGTATGCCTATGCGATGTACCCGAGAAACCGCTTTTTACCGGAGCGATGTCGGCAGTTTATCGACTTCCTATCTACTAAGTTTGGAGAGCGACCCTATTGGGATGCGCCAGAGCTAGGTACGTAGATCTACGTATGAAGAAACAAGTGACTGATGTCGCTCAGACCGTTAAAATCGCGCCAAAAGACCCATTCCTTCACTAGCACGTTCGCACAAATGACCTCAGTAATTATCTTTCTCGCCGTATTAGCGATGCTCGCCATCGCTCTTGAAGAAGTTATTCACTTAAACAAAGCAAAAAGCACACTTTTTCTGGGCTGCATGAGTTGGCTGCTACTCTACATTGGCGCCGGTGATCGCCTCGACTCGGTTCAGCATGCGCTCAACGAAAACTTACTCGAAATTGCCACGCTTTGGCTATTCTTGATGGCGACGATGACCTTCGTCGCCTACCTCAATGCGCATGGATTAATCAGTACTCTCGTACTAAAACTCGTACCCGGCACGCTATCTATGCGCAAGCTTACGATATTTGTCTGCTGCTTCGCCGTCGTGCTGTCTATGCTGTGTGACAATATTACAGCGACATTGGTATCGATTGGCATGATTCAGAGCTTCAAATTAAGCACGAAAGAAACCGTCAAATTATGCGTGCTTACGGTATTCGCGGTTAACTCTGGCGGGGTAATTTTGATCACTGGTGATGTGACAACGCTAATGATCTTTAGTGGGGGCCATGTCAGCATCTCTGAATTACTGCGCTTGATCGTGCCCGCTCTCAGCGGTGTTGCCGTGCTCACCGTACTTTTTCTATTCGCCCCAAACCCCATGGTTGTCGCTACGAATGAGCGTTCAGCGATCAAGCCCCTAGATGTAGTGATTGGCATACTTTTCTTTTCAACCATCGTCTCAACCATGGCCTTTAGCGCGCTCTACTCCGTTCCACCCGTCTTAACCTTCCTAACAGGTTTGTCAGTCATGCTGATGGTAGGGGGACTGGTCAACCGCTTCGACAATGAAATTCATTTACTCGAGTACATTCGCAAAATCCAGTTTGATACGCTGCTCTTTTTCTTGGGTATTTTATTGATCGTCGGCGCACTTAAAGAGCAAGGCGTATTGATATGGTTAACCGACTTCTATTTGTCAATGAGCCCAGAAATTTCAAATGCAATTATGGGTGTTTTGTCATCGCTACTCGATAACGTGCCACTCACCGCCGCCATCCTCAAATCGAACCCAGAACTCAGCACGACGCAATGGCTATCTCTAGCTTATGCAGTGGGTGTGGGGGGATCGATTCTGGTGATAGGGTCGGCCGCGGGTATCGTGGCCATGAGCAAAGTAAAAGAGCTTAGTTTTATTAGCTACTTGCGCTACTCTCCCCAAATACTCATTGCGTACGCGGTGGGTTATGGGGTTGCTTTGCTGTCTTAATAGGTTTACTGGATCAATAAATATTTGGTAACCGATTTTATTACGCCGACTTAGACGTCGCCTATCTATTTTTTCAGATGCTCACTGAAGAGAGTCACAGAAACTTCAGTGATGCCTATCCTACTGTGCAAGGTTTGCTTTAGTCCGCATACCCCAATATCACCACTTTCCTCTAAACCTCCATCCTCGATTCGAATTTGGCAGACGCTGCACGTTCTAAAGGCTACAAGACAACCGCTTAATAGAATACGGCATAGGAAAACATGACCATCGCCAAGTTTAGGTCTACACTTAAAAAATAATAACTAGATTCTAATTTGGCAGACGCTGCACGTTCTAAAGGCTACAAGACAACCGCTTAATAGAATACGGCATAGGAAAACATGACCATCGCCAAGTTTAGGTCTACACTTAAAAAATAATAACTAGATTCTAATTCAGCTAAACATATGAGAGCTATATTGTTCTTTTTAGCTATAGTAGCCATGCCTGGCCACGCGCTATTTTATAAGACTGACGACCTTCAGCATCCATGGAATCAGGTGGCGGAAAATAACAAATATTCTGTCATTAAATTCTCAACAGATAATAATCGTTGTACCGGCACCGTCATATCAGATAAAGGCCACGTGCTCACGGCAGCTCACTGCTTTCAAGACTGCTTGAAACGAAAAAACCTTTATAAGGTAATCAATATCCCAGTCAAGGGCGAAGAGAGCAAATACTGGTTTGCTGAACTCAAGCACGACAGGCCTGTGCATTGCTCTATTCGCCACAAAAGTCTCAACCACGACTTAGATGAATTTGTTTTTGAGTCTGTTGAACTCCAT
>CAXFYD010000054.1:0-21338 GCA_964006365.1 Trididemnum miniatum | reverse complement strand
CATGTTCCCACATTTTTCATGTTTCTTTTGAACACCAAAGCTCCTGAAGACCCATTTTTTATATTGTTTCACCAAGATTTGTTTGCAGCTTATCAAGAATTGCGCCAGCGATCACCGATAATGTGATGAAATACTATGTACAACACGCATGTCATGGCTTTTATGGAATAATGTTGCCCTGAGTGGATATGCTGAAGTACCACCATACACCGTTGAAGCAAATGAAACATCGACGAATTTACCTCTAGCAGTAGATGTGGTCTCCCTCCTGCAAAACCGCGCAGCTCGTCTGAAACATTTTTTCACTCAAAAGAGTAAAGAAACTCCATACATAGACTTGTCCAACATAAATTCTACTTTCTGAAAATCAATTGGCAATCACAACCGTTCAACTAAAAGAAGAATCAGAAAACTGAAAAATCTTGTAAATGAGAGGATCATTGATACTTCTCAGATTAACCATACTGATTTACGCATACCTGTTAACTATACTGATTTATCTGTGTAACATGGAAAAATGAAGAGTTTGAGTGTAATAGTGGAATGTTGGCAAAAGTGTGGTGTGTTTTGCAAACTCAGCAGGAAAAGCAAGGGTCGAGTTTTGAACATTAGGAAGAAAATTATAAACACTCTTAATGCACTTAAATTTAGGTGTTGGTGTGAACGAAAAATAAGTTTCTTGGGTCATTTTAGTCTTACAGTAGCACATAATCACATAATTAACGCTGCAGGTCATATATGTGTGGGAAACGCGGCAGTAACGTCACGAAACTAATATAGTATTTAAAATATGCTTGCGAACTAATTAATAATTATACGTAGATGAAGGTCCAATATGACAGAATGGAAGAAAAACAGCAAAAAATATGTTTTTTCACATAAACTTTTCTAATGCAAATAGAGCTTTACATTCTTTTAAGTGGTGATAGAAAACCAACCCTTCCGCGCATTTTCACACTGATTTTATTAATCTACGATGAGCCATTCCAGAGATACAAAAAAAACATGAAAATTGGGTCACCCGAAATTTCAATGTCCGTGGACTGCCGCAATATGACGTCATAAACAAAACATATTTTGAATTTTTTCATTGCGCCCAAAACCCCACCATATCAGACCCCAGCCACTCTCGATTTCGAAAATGGTGAAAAAATGAAACACCCTAAGCCACATATACTACCAAGCACAACGACACATTAGGATGTATGCGGTAATTACAGACATTGCTAGAGCTTTCCAGAGCGACCGCATAATAAGAATCAACCTCTAGCGGTCAATCTTAAAAATGAGCCAAGATCGGCCTTTACTCTACCTTTGTGAAATCAACAAGCCGAACATCCAGAGCTAGATCTGCGCTTCCCCATATCAACACGGTAGGAACAACAGTTAATTCCTTTGGTTTCTTCAAACTCATGCCTTTGTATATCGGATTACCTGGTGGGAAAACGACGCTTGTTTGCTATTATTATAGTAATCGCATTGCTACCGTGGAGTAGGAACCACACTACTGTACGTCACTGGTTCAGGTGTCTCCATTCACTAGTTGGTCTTATAGTAACAACTTCGCATTAACTGCAACATCCTGATAATGGTGCATGAAAACGAACCTAACTGTCATATTATGCAAAAAGTGACAAACCAATGTGTAATCACTACTACCTACGTAATAGGGTTGTAATTCCGGGAAATCCCGATCCCGAATTCCCAGGATTTGGGGTATTTTTTCCAATCCCAATCCCGGGATTATGTGTCTAGAAATTCCGGGACTTATTAAATTTACTATACCCCTGATTGACCGTTTTATGTCAGCCTACGGAAGTGAGCATCATGTAATGTTACAATTCTAAAGTACAGAATTAAGTTTTACGTACCCTAGCTCAGCGTTTCTCAAATGGTGCACCGCAAGGGTTAGCTAGGTGCGCCAAACTTGTATTTCGTAAATTTACGACCTGTTATTTGCACTATTCTTTATTTTCGGAATTTATACAATTGGATACGATGACCATCTTGAAGTTGTAAGATATCCGACATTGCAATTATTAAAGTCATATTCTTGGCGCAAAACCCTTTTCCTGGCATGCTGCTCTACATGAGTGGAGTCAGAGAGAGACTAAATAAAGTTACTATTTTCTACACTCGATAAAGTTGTTGATGGAAACAGTATGATGTGCTCTAATGCCTCTAATACTTATAGCAGCTAACAGATAGCTCAGCTTCTGCCCAGAGAGATTTTTGTTCTTTCCATACTACTTTTATTAATTATTTGCTCAATCCCGAATAATCCCGGGATTATAAGTCTAAAATACCGGGAAATCCCGATCCCGGGATTGTATAAACTGGTCTCAAATTTACAACCCTACTACGTAATATGTAGTAATAATCAAGGACACCTCATTGTTCAACGCACACCAAAAACTCACTATCACCTCAATACATGCCAAGCTTATGATTTTTGTAAAACTTATCACGAAAATGGAATGATGAGGTAAATACATACCGAAAATTGAAAAAATCGAATACTTTTTAACAACTAAGAATCAAAATCGTAAAAATATGAAACACCGATTCGCAAAAATATTCACCGTTGTTATTAAGGAATAGATGATGTTCTACTAGGTTAACACAAAAACGATTAGGAGATGGTGAATTGTTGACAACTACCACGCATTTGAAAATACGAACCGTTTGAAATTCTACCGCGCAGAAAATGAAGTAAACAATGGCATGAATGTGGTGACGGTCCGTTTGGAGTGGTTGCTATCTTCACTAATAAAGCTGGCACAAGCATTAGAACCATGTAACCACCACCTCCTCAAATTGCACCAATCGTAATGGTGTCACAAAAACCGCAATCAGTAACTGCTCATTTTTATACAAATATATCGATAAGTATCAAAGGAAAACGGCTTTGAAAAATCTGGATTGAGAACCGTAGCTTTTTTGATTAATAAAACTTATTCAACTCACAAGCTCTGTAGTAGTTGATTGGATATCGTAAGTTTTGAAAAACAGCATTTTTATAAATTTCAATTTCTTCATCACTTAAAGAATTCTTTTTATTTTTGATGGCCATTTCTCCTTTGCCTTGAAACAATCCGGCCAAGAGCTCGTAGTCATCCATTCCAAACATAAACTCAGGCAAATACGGAAGATGGTACAAAAAGCTATAAGAAGCTTTCAAAAACTGGGTCGGATGACGCAGAACAAACTGGCTGAAAACAAAGATAGATAATTAGACCAGAGTAGAAACTCATTACAAAAATGACTGCGCAACAGCATCTGTTTATACGCACGTATTTAAAGAGGAGCAGTTGTTGGAGAAAACCCCAACAGTCAAACGCTTGTGAAAGGAAGTGCTTCATTTAATTTGAATACATTATGTAGGGGAAAACTTAAATAAGATTTTGAACAAGGCCCAAGTATGCACCAATGGCGCATCCACAGGGGGAGGTTTGGGGGGTCGACCCTCCCTCATTTAAAACCGAACCCTTGCTTTTAAAGTGAAGTGTGCAAACTGTGCAAGTGCAGTACGAGCTCTTATTTCAAAAAAGCTTTGACAGAATTTACCCCACATCATACTGAAGCCAAACCGGCTGGTTGGCGTAGTGGTAAGAAACATTGTTATCAGTGAGGGCAAGGGCGGATCCAGGGGGTGTGAGGGAGATGCATCCTCCTCAACAGCCATTTTCAAACATGTTTTTGATTAAAATAACTCTTCTATAACTTCGAATCTTTTCGATAACAATAAGCCTTACGCCTTAAGCACGCATAATCGAAAATGCATGAACAAAATGCATCATATTTGGCGAAACACTTAGATTTAGGGGCAAAACATTTAAACAAAATTTGCCTAAAAATTGTTCAAAAAGTACTAAAATGGCTCCTAGAGTATGTAAAATTTCAAAAAATTTTCGGTGGAGCATGTCCCCGAACCCCAATGAATCTTTTTTTTCTTATATGCTTCAAAATAATTCTTTCGGAAAAAAATAAGCCCGAAACATGTTAAAATTTGGTGCCCCTTCCCTGAAAGAATTTTTGAATATGCCGCAGATATGACAACATTTTTCAAAGGTTTTTATACGTCTTTTTGGGGTCTAACGTCGTTGTCTTTAGTTAACACTCAACCTAATTCAAAACTTCATCCGCCCACCAAAGATTTTTGGATCCGCTCCTGAGTGCGGGATCGAGGTGTTTTTTAGAATCCCCCCTTTGAAATATGCTGGGTGCGCCCCTGGTATGCACGTAGTACGAATTCACGTACATAAGTAACGGCATTCTAAAAATTGTCAGTACAAACAGCATTCATTCAATAAAAGTTGCTTTTTAGCAGGTTTTCCAACATTGTCAGTTTAAAGAAATTTTGTTGCCTATTGCAAATGCTTTGTTACAGATTTCGGGATGTCAAAAAGGCCAACGTGTTAAGCTTTAGCAATTCAATGGCAAAGCAAATGTAGCAAAAAGTACTTACTAATATAAACTGTAACTGAACGAGTTCATCGCAATAAATTTGTGTACAACTTCAGGGAAATAAGCAGCGACGTGCCATGCGACTACACCTCCCCAATCATGAGCAACTAACACTGCTTTCTCGTATCCCAAAGCCTTGATGATTTGTTTCACATCCGTAGCCAAATAATCAATGTGATAATCGCTAATAGCTGAAACGAATGTTTTTACTTAGATGTTCACCACTTCCAATATACACACTAATTAAGTATTATGCTAATCGAAAACAGTTCGCAATTTTAAACACCAGCATCCACTCATTCTCAAAAATCTTTTATTTTGACCCAAGAGCAACCAAACTTCATAAACATCACATCGCATTCAGACCCACAATAACTTTCCTACAAATATCAAGAATCGTTACGAATGCCAAAGCAGATTCAAAAGGTATAGAATACACTTTAACGTTTCAACAACTTCCACGGCACGTTCCAACGCTGTCACAAGTATCACTTGTTATATTAAGTATAACAAAAAACGTCCCAGTATCCTAACTGCCAGTGCTACGACCAATATGTTGCCTCACGGTGTCGCTTTCAGCAGTGGCAGGAATTCCCAAATTGTTGATCTCGATCGAAAAGTTCAAAACAAGTTGCAACTAGTGATTCCAACATATCAGCCTCAGTGCGCCACTATTCTGCGTTGAAACACCTAACCCCAAATCTACAAACCCAACACGAGCCCAAGTCAAACCTAAATTCTAAAATCCTGTCAGCGGAGCTGAAAAGCACTGTTTCATAACGACTTCACCCATCGCCGCTGCTAGAGGGCAGAGCAAAAAAATAATTATTTTAAATAACATATCATAAAATACTTACATTCTGGTTTGTCAGAATCACCATATCCTCTCATATCGATTGCTACTACATAGTAGTTTTCACTGAATGACTTTATAACATGTTTCCAACTGTACCTAAAACCACGTTTAATATTCAATGTTACGAAAGACTGTAAAGCAGATTCAAAAAGATGTCAAAGGTTTGGGTAATCTTCTTTAAAACCGCACATTTATCTGATAAACGTTTCAAGCAACTCCTTTCTGGTAGTAACAAAGAAATAATAGCAAGTTTATGCATTATAATTCTAGAGTTCCCTTGAAATATTTGCAACGCGAGCAGCTACTCGGCAGTCGGCATATCCACAAATTCCAAAATGAGCACGGGTAATCATGTGATGTCTTCCATCGGAGGATCTTACCATGTTAGCAAGTAAACATGGACTACTAATTAAAGCGATATAATAGAAAAACAAGAGCCAATTTTTTAAACCATTAAAAGAGAGAAATAGAGAATCAGGACCCCTTACTCCTAAGGCTGTGACTATGCAGTAAATTATGCACAGGAAAGCTGACCCAAGAAACCAAGACATGTTCCGCAATCAGCAGCATAGCAGTTTAAAATAGCATTCTATTACAACATGCAAGCTTATTTCAAGCTATATATTCTTACCAGCATTCAGGAAACCCATGCAGACATAACATTAACGTATTATCTGGGTCACCAGCATGAACGTAATGAAAACGTAAACCAGATCTGGTACGCACATAGTCATGCTCGTACTGATCTGATGCAACTGTGAACAAAAAGTTTTGAAAAATGAAAGTTGAGTCACAATTTAGTGTGAATAGACAATTAGAACAGATGAATCGATTCATTTACCATTCAATAATAGCTATTTAAACTAATCATTCCAAGATTAGGCACAATGAAATAAGTCAACGTTACCATGATTATAGCTCTTTGTATTGCAAAGCACATCACAAGCCTGGCACACATTTTCAGTCCAAACACAATCAATCACAAGCCTTGAAATGACCTTATCACACAACTGGCAGCAGCAAAACAGGTACAGCAGTCAGGCACTAATGATGTAATTAAGAGTCCAGGATAAAATTTATTAAAGTAGCGAAGTACATTTGAAAAATCCAGTCTTAGTCCAGTCCAATACGCCTTACTCAAAGTTATATTAAACTTTTTTTTTTATTATTTTTGAACATACAAAACAGAAAAAATATCAGGGCTAAAACGGAAAAACAGCGACAATGCGATATAAGCAAAGACGTATTTACGTCGAGAAAAAATTACAACATCATTGACACGGCAGATACACTTAATCATGTGCGAATGTTTTGCACTAGCATGCCTCTTACTCCCAATATTTCGCACTAGCATGTACACATAAAGTTACCAGATGTCAACAGCATCGATAAACACTTAAAGCCGCGAGGAATGAAATCGGTGTTTTAGACATAAAAGAATCGATTTCACTTCAAAAGATTAGCGTTGTTTTCAATATCGCCACGGGTATATCATTCGTCCATACCATACTGCCTCCTAATGCACTTATCTAAACGATAATCTTATCTAAAATTTTACCGAATATCCATTGAAAATGTAAAAAAAATTAACGCCACTTACACTCAGGCCGTTTGTCGTGCTTTTTCTTGTTAAAGAATTTTCTTATTCCGTTTCTTCCACCTCGAATGGTCGTAATGAAGATTCCAAACAAACTGATGCAAGCCCAGAACAAACCTATCTCATAAACAATTATGCCAAGCACATATCGAACAATTGTAGAAATCATGATTACACCTATCAGCAAATTAGCATTGAGAACATCATGCGTCTGAACTGAATAATCCTAACACAATTACCTCTCTTCCACCATTTAAAATACTTTTTTTTTTGCATAAGCTTGATACAGTTAGTGGCTTTACATTCTTCCGAATCAACTCCGCCGGCCGGCTTCCAGCTAAGCACTAAGCATTAGTTCCAACTACACGTCGAACTTCGTATCTATGTTTGCTAATGTCATACTACGTCAATTTGTATGAAAAAATTGCTGGACAAACAAAAGCACATACGTCTACGTCGCTGAATTGTCAAGCAACGTATATTGCGTCTGAGCTTGTAATGTAGATCTGATTATTTATTGGATGACTATGGATTTTGAAATCATTGGTCTCTGATCTGCTGCTTCCATCGATCGATTCCAACAACAACTTTTCTAAGGTTAAACAGTGAGTACATTTTCTAGCAATTGAACTTGCAAATTACATCAAACGCAAATGTGTCTTATGCAGAACACGCAAGCCTTTTGAATGCAACAACTTTGCCATAATCTGTACCGTTACAATCAATTCGTCTTTTTACTTCTGACCGTTTAAATCAGGGGTGGGCAACTTCTTTAGTCGGCGGGCCATATGTGGGTAGACAACGTTCTTCCCGGGCCGGCTTGGTGATGAGCAAAAAAAAAAGAAAAGGTCTTCACGACCAGGAGTGGATCCAAAAATCTTTGGTGGGGAGGGGATGAAATTTTGAATAAGGTTGAATGTTAACTGAATACAAAGACGTTAGACCCAAAAAAGGTGTTAATAAACCTTTTGAAAATGTTTTCATGTCTGCGGCGTATTCAGAAATCTTTTTAGGGAGGGGGTACCCAAATGCGACATATATTTCGAGCGTAGTTTTTCGGGCAGAATTATTTTGAAGCATACTGAGAACAGAAAGGCCCTAGGGGGGTCCGGGGGCATGTTACCCCGGAAAATTTACATACTGTAGTGGCCATATTAGTACTTCTTTAACAATTTTCAGGCGCATTTTGATTAAACTTTTTGCCTCTAATTTTAAGTGTTTCACCAAGTATTATGGGGGGTTTCACCAAATATGATGGGGACATTTTGTTCGCACATTTCCGATTATGCGTGCTAGGAGCGTAAGGCCTATTGTTTTCGAAAAAGTTCGAAATTATGAAAAACTTGTATTCATCAAAAACATGTTTGAAAATTGCTAATAGGGGAATGCATTCTCCACATCCCCCCCCCCCCCTTCCTTGATCCGCCTCTGTACACGTTCTCAAATGCTCTGTTTTCCACCGTGAGGATCGGTGAAGAGCAAAAAATTAAAATCTTCAGATGTCCTGTTGTTACGAGTGTATATTTCTGTAACTGCAGGCGGGCCGCACAAAATTGTCTCGCGGGCCGGATCCTTGCCCACCCCTGGTTTAAATAGTAAAAAAAAAATTATAAGTCAAACCGATATCCTTTCAGCCAAATATAGCGGCAGATAGCTTCATTTCCGACCAGGGCAACAGTATAGCCTCATAAACACACTCGTAAAACTCCCGGAAACTTTGAAATTGCTACAGTTGATCCAACAGAAAAACTTTGCTTTATCAATAGCTGTTTTGATTAGAAAAAAGTTGTAGCTTCAGACAGAGTGAAGACTTCTTTGATCTGTCGTAACTAATTCGTATTGCATGGATTGCTAGCCAACATGGCACCAGTTTACTCTTTTTCTTCATCATATTCCTAATTCTATAACAAATTTTTTCAACCTTCGTAATCTTACGTGCCTGCAAATACAACAAAATAATAGTAAAACAAATAAATTAGACATCAAACATACAATCAAATCAATAGTCCGAGTAGAAAATTTGCAACTCAAGCGGTGCTATTGCAAAATTGAACAATTGAAAAAAAGAAATCACTAAAATTGCAGACATTTTCAAATAGTATACATGAGCGAATGAATACAAAACGTTAGCAAACTTTAAATTACACATAAAATTAAATGAAGCAAGAATGTTGTTACAAATGACGAACCAGTAAACGCTTTCAAAACAAACACAAAAAATTACCGCTGCAGAAACAACTGGAGAACACTGATTGACTCGCATCAATCGAACAGCCAGGCTAAATTGCCAGCATAGCATCATCATTGTTTAGAAGTGAATTTGATGGTAGAAAACCATAACAGCAATTTACCCCCGGAAAGGTATTAACAATTTTTTTTACCCTCAAAATACACACTCGATTTTTTTACATTTTGTGATGCGCGATAACGCCAGTGCGATATCTGACATACCAGCACTTTGCGACTTTTAAAAGGTAAACGTACGGGACAGCGGGTGCTTTAAGCACATATTGCATAGGCCATTCTCAAATAACTGCCGTTACAACTATCAATCATGAATGATTGAACGCAGTTTGTGAACAAAGAACACACATACACTCAACTCTTCGCACGCCCTGCTTGTGCCGAGAGCTTAGTGAAAAAGCTGCAAACACGATTCTTAAAGTCTTGGATTTGACCCCATCGAGAAAAAAAAACAGGGTGGCAGGTTACCAAACAGACGCTCCTTGCCGGTCTTCATCCTTCATCTCATAGCTATATGCCTCGACAAAAAAGGATATGGCCAATCGTCACATGGCATTAAGAATTTTCATACAATTTATTCGTGGATTCTAAAAAACCTAGCATAAACAGATTCTGCGTTCGTCATTACGCACAAATCATAGGGTTCACGATATCTAAAACTAAGCAAAACTTGTTGAAAGTAATTGCAATTTTTAGGAAGATTTAATCAATGACGAATTAGCTGCAAGATTCCAATAGCACAAACAAACGAGAAAAAATACTAAAACTATGCGAGTATACGCATACACACACACGCCGTAAATGTATGCTAACATAAGCACAAAATTGAGTGTTTTACAATTGAATTTTGTGAACAGACAGACAGGCCGGCTGATCTACAAGTTTAACACATCGCTCACGGAGAAGGAGGTTTGGCGTTAAATTTCAAGGCCGGTCAAATCGGACACAGTGACGCCAACGGCTCGCCACCGCTACGACGTTTCTTCGAAGCTGCGTACAGTTGTCCAGGCGTCAAGTCTCGAAGATGGGCGACGCCAATCGTTACACGTCTCGGCATAATACCGCGAGTATAATGAACATTGATTTTTTAAATTGATAAGCTTTCAGTAGTTTGACGACGAAATTTCAATTACAAAGGCTAAGAAGGCTGTTCAACGATTTGCTGTGTATACTCACTGCACACCAGCAAGGCTATACTCACTGCAAGTTTAGTAAAATTTTTGCTTTTTCAAAAGCACTCTTAATTATTTGTTTTTTTGAAACATGGAAAAGACGAAACGTAATTGAAACACATAACAAAATTAGAAAGCAAAAACCAGATTGCAAAGAATATGCCAATACGCCATAAAAATACTAATTTGCATGCCCGCTTTTGACATATCAGCGGTAAAACCTCCGGCAACATGATTGATAAAGTTCAGATCGACGAGAAAAAAGATAACGAAACTTTCAAGATTTTAGTGAGTATTACATGATCAACCTAAGATTTTTACCTTTAAAATAATCATCGAGTTCTTTTGCTACTGAAAATTCAAAATTACACTTAATCGTGCGCTAATCTGACCAACTCCCACATGATACGCGTTTAGTTCAAGAACTCACACCAAAAATTGCATAGGTCAAACTAAAGTCATTAATCAGTGAACAACAATAGTAAATTTACCGAAACAGTGCCTCAGCTACGGTGTAATTAGCTAATTACATAAATAAATCAATTTCATGATATTTCATTTCATTTGGTCAGAAACTTCTTCATTTCTTCGTTTACTTTTTCAGGTTCATCAAGTTGAACCCAGTGGCTTGCTCCTTCAATGATCACTGATTTCACATGAGGCATTTGTTTCTAAAATACAGAAAATAGTTGGATTTCACTGTACTTCTACGTTTGCAGACGCTGCTGCACAAAAATCTGAACTACAGTCAGCCATATTCATTTGAAAATTTGCATTTTGCTTAGCCTTAGCTAATAACAGATGCCTGCTTACTGGTGAATTTGTTTAGCCACATATACAAGCACAACGACACATTAGATGTTTGTGATAATTACAGACATTGCTAGAGCTTTCTACAGCGACTGCATAATAAGAATCAAATTCTAGCTTTCAATCTTAAAAATGAGCTAAGATTGGCCTTTACTTTACCTTTGTGAAATCAACAAGCCGAACATCCAGAGCTAGATCTGCGCTTCCCCATATCAACACGGTAGGAACAGCAGTTAGTTTTTTCGGTTTCTTCAAACTCATGCCTTGATATATCGGATTACCTGGTGGGAAAACGACGCTTGTTTGTTATTATTATAGTAATCGCATTGCTACCGTGGAGTAGGAACCACACTACTGTACGTCACTGGTTCAGGTGTCTCCATTCACTAGTTGGTCTTATAGTAACAACTTCGCATTAACTGCAACATCCTGATGATGGTGCATGAAAACAAATGTATCTGTCATATTATGCAAAAAGTGACAAACCAATGCGTAATCACTACTACCTACAAAATATGTAGCAATAATCAAGGACACCTCATTGTTCAACGCACACCAAAAACTCACTATCACCTCAAAACATGCCAAGCTTATGATTTCTGTAAAACTTAACAAGAAAATGGGATGACAAGGTAAACACATATCGAAAATTAATATAAATCGGATAAACAACTAACAATCAAAACCGTAAAAATATGAAACACCGATTCGCAAAAATATTCACAGTTGTTATTAAGGAATAGATGGCGTTCTACTAAGCTGACACAAAAACGAGTAAGAGATGGTGAATTGTTGACAACTACCACGCATTTGAAAATACGAACCGTTTGAAATTCTACCGCTAAAATCAAGTAAACAATGGCATGAATAAGGTGACGGTCCGTTTGGAGTGGTTGCTATCTTCACTAATAAAGCTGGCACAAGCATTAGAACCATGTAACCACCACCACCCCAAATCGCACCAATCGTAATGGTGTCACAAAAACCGCAATCAGTAACTGCTCATTTCTATACAAATATATTGACAAATATCAAAGGAACACCGAACACGGCTTTGAAAAAACCTAGATTGAAAACCGTAGCTGTTTTTGATTAATAAAACTTATTCAACTCACAAGCTCTGTAGTAGTTGATTGGATATCGTAAGTTTTGAAAAACAGCATTTTTATAAATTTCAATTTCTTCATCACTTAAAGAATTCTTTTTATTTTTGATGGCCATTCCACCTTTGCCTCGAAAAAATCCGGCCAAGAGCTTATAGTCATCCATTCTAAGCATTAACTCCGGCAAATACGGAAGTTGGTAAAAAAAGCCATACCACGATTTCAAAAACTGGGTCGGATGATGCAGAACAAACTGGCTGTAAATAAAGATGGCCAATCAGACCAGAGAAGAAACTCATTGCAAAACTGACTCCACAACAGCAACTGCTTACACACAGGTAAAGCGGAGCAGTTGTTGGAGAAAACCAACAGTTAAACGTTTGTGAAAGGCAAATGCTTACTTGAATTTGAATACATTATTTAAGGAAAAACTTACATTAGGTTTTGAAGTAGGCCAAAATACGCATGTAGTACGAATTCACGTACATAAGTAACGGCATTCTAAAAATTGTCAGTACAAACAGCATTCATTCAATAAAAGTTGCTTTTTAGCAGGTTTTCCAACACTGTCGGTATGAAAAAAATTTGTTGCCTATCGCAAATGCTTTGTTACAGATTTCGGGATGTCAAAAAGGCCAACGTGTTAAGCTTTAGCAATTCAATGGCAAAGCAAATGTAGCAAAAAGTACTTACTAATATAAACTGTAACTGAACGAGTTCATCGCAATAAATTTGTGTACAACTTCAGGGTAATAAGCAGCAACGTGCCACGCGACCAAACCTCCCCAATCATGAGCAACTAACACTGCTTTCTCATATCCCA
The DNA here is from genome assembly GCA_964006365.1 of Trididemnum miniatum. Lineage (NCBI taxonomy): Eukaryota > Metazoa > Chordata > Ascidiacea > Aplousobranchia > Didemnidae > Trididemnum > Trididemnum miniatum. Next base: position 8,266 of record CAXFYD010000054.1, on the reverse strand, counting down.
AAGCCTTGATGATTTGTTTTACATCCGTGGCCAAATAATCAATGTGATAATCGCTAATAGCTGAAACGAATGTTTTCACTTAGATGTTTACCACTTTAAATAAATGTATATATGATACTAATTAAGTATTATACTAATTGAAAACACTTCGCAATTTTAAACACTAGCATCCACTCATTCTTAAAATCTTTTATTTTGACCCAAGGGCTCTTTACACAATAACTTTCCTACAAATATCAAGAATCGTTAGAAATGCCAAAGCAGATTCAAAGGTTTAGATGTTAAAAAAAAATACACTTAACGTTTCAACAACTTCCACGACATGTTCCAACGCTGTTACAAGTATCACTTGTTATATTAAGTATAACAAAAAACGTCCCAGTATCCTAACTGCCAGTGCTATGACCAATATGTTGCCTCGTGGTGTCGCTTTCAGCAGTGGCAGGAATTCCCAAATTGTTGATCTCGATCGAGAAGTTCAAAACAAGTTGCAACTAGTGATTCCAACATAAAGTGAGTTTGCATTTTCCATATCGCCCTCAGTGCGCCACTACTCTACGTTGAAACACCTAACCCCAAGTCTGCAAACCCAACACGAGCCCCAAACCAAACCTAAATTTTAAAACCCTGTTCTAGAATTTAGGTTTGGTTTGGGGCTCGTTAAGGATTTAGTCAGCGGAGCTGAAAAGCACTGTTTCATAACGACTTCATCCATCGCCGCTGCTAGAGGGCAGAGCAAAAAAATAATTATTTTAAATAACATATCATAAAATACTTACATTCTGGTTTGTCAGAATCACCATATCCTCTCATATCGATTGCTACTACATAGTAGTTTTCACTGAATGACTTTATAACATGTTTCCAACTGTACCTAAAACCACGTTTAATATTCAATGTTACGAAAGACTGTAAAGCAGATTCAAAAAGATGTCAAAGGTTTGTGTAATCTTCTTTAAAACCGCACATTTATTTGGTAAACATTTCAAGCAACTCCTTTCTGGTAGTAACAAAGAAATAATAGCAAGTTTATGCATTATAATTCTAGAGTTCCCTTGAAATATTTGCAACGCGAGCAGCTACTCGGCAGTCGGCATATCCACAAATTCCAAAATGAGCACGGGTAATCATGTGATGTCTTCCATCGGAGGATCTTACCATGTTAGCAAGTAAACATGGACTACTAATTAAAGCGATATAATAGAAAAACAAGAGCCAATTTTTTAAACCATTAAAAGAGAGAAATAGAGAATCAGGACCCCTTACTCCTAAGGCTGTGACTATGCAGTAAATCACGCACAGGAAAGCTGACCCAAGAAACCAAGACATGTTCCGCAATCAGCAGCACAGCAGTTTAAAATAGCATTCTATTACAACATGCAAGCTTATGTAAGTTATATATTCTTACCAGCATTCAGGAAACCCATGCAAACACAGCATTAACGTATTATCTGGGTCACCAGCATGAACGTAATGAAAACGTAAACCAGATCTGGTACGCACATAGTCATGCTCGTACTGATCTGATGCAACTGTGAACAAAAAGTTTTGAAAAATGAAAGTTGAGTAAGAATTTAGAAACTCTAAGAGTAAATACTAGACAATCAATGAAATAAGTCAACGCTTTCATGATTATAAGTGGCTCTTTGTATTTCAAAGCACATCACAAGCCTGGCACACATTTTCAGTCTAAACACAATCAACCACAAGCCTAGAAATGACCTTATCGCACTACTAGCAGCAGAAAAGGAGGCACAGCAGTCCGGTCTTATGACTTGATTAAGATTTCAGGATAATATGAGTAGTAAGGTATACTTGAGAAATCCAGTCTTAGTTCAGTCTAATGACCCGATTACTTTTGGATCATCGCTCTCGAAAGCTAAAAAGTATGGTAATCCATCGGCTTTGAAAGCCAAAAAAGTACAGACTTTCGGACTTTACTGATGACAGTTTCGGCTTTCAAAGCCGAAAAAGTACGTTTTGGCTTTCAAAGATAAATTACGTAAGTAGACTAGCGAGGGTTAGGTTAGTAGACTAGAGAGGGTTAGGGTTAAGTTAGAGTTAGGTGAGCGTCAGGTTACGGTTAAAAAAGCAGATTATTGAGATGAAGCTTGAAAGTTTTACAAAAACTTCTTTGGTGCCACTTAATGTTGGGGTAGCTCTAACCTCACCCTAACCTAACCTAGCCCTAACCTAATCTGACCCTAACCTAACTCTAACTTAACCCTAATCTAATCGCTAGTCTACTTAAGTAATTTGGCTTTAAAGCCAAAACGTACTTTTTCGGCTTTGAAAGCCGAAACGATCATCTGTAAAGTTCGAAAGTCTGTACTTTTTCGGCTTTCAAAACCGATGGATTACCATACTTTTTAGCTTTCAAGAGCGATGATCCAAAAGTAATCGGGTGGTCTAATACGCCTTACTCCTAGTTTTAATTAAACGTTTTTTTTTTATTATTTTTGGACATAAAAATCAATACATAAATAATACCAGGGATAAAACAAAAAAACGGCGACAAATGTAAAGACGTATTTACGTCGAGAAAAAAATACAACTGCTTTGGCACGACAGTTACACTTTATAATGTTCGAATGTTTTGCACTAGCATGCCTCCTACTCCCAATATTTCGCACTAGCATGTACACATAAAGTTATCAGATGTCAACAGCATCGATAAACAATTAGAGCCGTGGGGAATGAAATCGGTGATTTAAAGCCAAAGGAATCGATTTCACTTCGAAAGATTAGCGTTGATTTCAATATTGCTAAGGGTAGGCTATATCATTTATTCATATCATATTGCCTCTTAAAGCATTTCTCTAAATGATAGTTCTATCGAAAATTCTACCGGATATCTATTGAAAATGTAAAAAAATTAACGCCACTTACATTCTGGCCGTTTGTCGTGCTTTTTCGTGTTAAAGAATTTTCTTATTCCGTTTCTTCCACCTCGAATAGTCCTAATGAAGGTTCCAAACAAACTGATGCAAGCCCAGAACAAACCTATCTCATAAACAATTACGCCAAGCACATATCGAATTACCGTAGAAATCATGATTACACCTATCAGCAAATTAGCATTAAGAATATTATACTTCTAAACTGAATTGTTCTTACACAATTATCTCCCTTCCACCATTCAAATTAAAATACTTCATTTTTTGCATAAGCTTGATACAGCAGTGGCTTTACATTCTTCCGAATCAACTCGGCCGGCCGGCTTCTAAGCTAAGCACTACGTGCCACATTTCCACTTACACGTATGGCTCCACGACGGACTTCGCACCTATGTTTGCTAAAGTCATACCAAAAAATTGCTGGGCAAACAAAAGCAAATGTGTCTACGTTACGTCGCTAAACTGTAAAGCAACGTATATGGCGTCTGAACTTGTGATGTAGATCTAATTATTATTTATTGGATGACTATGGATTTTGCTATCATTGGTCTCTGATCTGTTATTCCATCGATCGATTCCAACAACAACTTTTCTAAGGTTAAACAGTGAGTACATTTTCTAGCAATTGCACTTGCAATTTACATCAAACGCAAATGTGTCTTATGCAGAACACGCAAGCCTTTTGAATGCAACAACTTTGCCATAATCTGTACCGTTACAATCAATTCGTCTTTTTACTTTTAACCGTTTACATAGAACAAAAAAACAATTTTATAAGCCAAACCGATATCCTTTCAGCCAAAATTAGCGGCAGATAGCTTCATTTCCGACCAGGGCAACAGTATAGCCTCATAAACACACTCGTAAAACTCCCGGAAACTTTGAAATTGCTACAGTTGATCCAACAGAAAAAATTTGCTTTACCAATAGCTGTTTTGATTAGAAAAAAGTTGTAGCTTCAGACAGAGTGAAGACTTCTTTGATCTGTCGTAACTAATTCGTATTGCATGGATTGCTAGCCAGCATGGCACCAGTTTACTCTTTTTTCTCCATCATATTCCTAATTCTATTACAAATTTTTTCAACCTTCGTAATCTTACGAGCCTGCAAATACAACAACCAAAATAATAGTAAAACAAATAAATTAGACATCAAACATACAATCAAATCAATAGTCCGAGTAGAAAATTTGTAACTCAACCGGTGCTATTGCAAAATTGAACAATTGAAAAAAAGAAATCACAAAAAATGCGCACATTTTCAAATAGTTTACATCAGCGAATCAATACAAAACGTTAGCAAACTTTAAATTTCACATAAATGAAGCTCAAATGTTCCTACAAATGACGAACCAGCAAACGCTTTTAAAACGAAGACAAAAAATTACCGATACAGGAAAAACTGAAGAACATTGATTGATTCGCTCAATCGAACAGCCAGGCTGAATTGCCAACATGGCATTACCTCTGTTTAGAAGTGAATTTGATGGTAGAAAACCATAACAGCAGTAACAGTTTACTCCCGGAAAGGTATTAACAATTTTTTTACCCTCAAAATACACACTCGATTTTTTTACATTTTGTGATGTGCGATAACGCCAGTGCGATATCTGACATACCAGCACTTTGCGACTTTTAAAAGGTAAACGTACGGGACAGCGGGTGCTTTAAGCACATATTGTATAGGCCATTCTCAAATGACGGCCGTTACAAATATCAATCATGAATGATTGAACGCAGTTTGTGAACAAAGAACACACATACACTTAACTCTTCGCACGCCCTGCTTGTGCCGAGAGCTAAGCAAAAAAGCTGCAAACACGATTCTTAAAGTCTTGGATTTGACCCCACCAGGAAAAATACAAAAGGGCACAAGTCACCAAACAGACGCTCCTTGCCGGTCTTCATCCTTCATCTCATAGCTCTATGCCTTGACAAAAAAGGATATGGCCAATCGTCATTTAGCATAAATCTAGAATTTCCATAAAATGGATTCGTGGATTCTACAAAACCTAGCATAAACAGATTCTGCGTTCGTCATTACACACAAATCACAGAGGTCACAATGCCTAAAACTAAGCAAAACTTGTTGAAAGTAATTGCAATTTTTAGGAAGATTTAATCAATTACGAATTAGCTGCAAGATTCTAATAGCACAAACAAACGAGAAAAAATACAAAAACTATGCGAGTATACGCACACACACACACACCGTAAATGTATGCTATTGAGTGTTTTACATTCGAAATTTTTAAAATAGAACGGCCGGCTAGTGTAAAAGTTTAACACATCGCTATTGGCGAAGGAGGTCCGGCGTTCCATTTCAGGGTCGGTCAAAGCGGACACAGTGACGCCAATGGCTTTTTGAAACTGTGTACCGTACAGTTGTCCAGGCGCTAAGTCGCGAAAATGGGCCCCGCCAATCGGTGCACGGTCGGCATAATACCGCGAGTATAATAAACATTGATTTTTTAAACTGATAAGCTTTCAATAGTTTGACGACGAAATTTCAATTACAAAGGTAAAGGAAGCTGCTTGTAATTTGTTCACTTGAGGATCTATTTTTTAACATAATGTTTAACCTGATAATTTCTGCATCATGAATGATTACAACGTTCACATCACGCAAAAACACAGTGAAATCCATTGCTGTTGCTGAAACTGATTTTTCAAACATTTTGGGCCATAAAAAGCTGAAATTTCGATCAGAGCATTGCAATTTCGGCGTAAATTTAAAATATATATCACCAAATAAAGTAACCCTAGCCAAATCATTGCATAATCAACACACCTTAGACGAACTAGCATCACTGATTGCATTGAAATATGTCGGTTACGCAAAAACTAAAATCGCTTGCTGTCCACAGGCTCTTCAAGTTTGTTCTGGTTAGGTGTTAGGATTATGTCAAGGTAGTAGCTCAAAAAAATTTTAACACCATCAAACTAACAAAAAACAGTTTTCAAGCATGCGCAAACGCTTTTTAACACGACCGTCCTTCAAGAAACTGCGAAATCAGCGAATAAATATCGTTGGTCTCTCAACTTTTTAGCGCAACTGACAAATTAAGATACAAAAAGCAGGTGAACAATAAATAACTTCATCTATGCATCATATAAACTCCAACAAGAATCGCAGAACCAAGCACAAGCAAGGAGGTGCCAATTGCTCGGCCGGAAGAAAACTGAAAAAATAAAAATAGAAAAAATTAATCAGCAATAAACAATAATTCGACCATAAGAAAAAGTCCTTTTTTATAGTCAAAGCATTAAGTTGTTCCTCGCAACTTAAATAAAAGATTGTTTTAACGATTGCTGCAAATTGTCAATGGAGTTGCAAGAATCAAATCTTCAGTTTCACACGTTAACTTCAGCAACTTCACCATCTTACATGAATTTTTAATCGCAACCTGATTTATCTTATCCCAATACATAACATAACCAAGATTTTTAATTTATGTATTTAACATATCCATGCACATAACCAAGATTTTTAATTCGAAAATCGGAAAAAGACGTTTTCCTCACGCTTTAAGCAACACTGTTACGCCAATTTAAGCAATCGCAAACTCACCCATGAACCTTTACTTTTCTCTGCTTTTTTCTCGTCGCTTTTCGCAGGGCTTCCCAACATTCTACGATACATTAGCTTCTGCGCTCTAGTTTGTTCTTCGGCGCGTTTCTGAAGTTTGCTTAACTCTTTCTAAAAAGTCGGAAATTAAAACTAAATAAAGAATCTCAACCATGCTGTACTTGATTTTTCTGAGATGACGAAATGCCATACAGCCTAGAATACATAATACATTAAACATATTATGCAAACGGCTGTTTCGCCAAAACTACATTATATTACCTGCAACGTTTTATCTTCTGGACTTAGTGCCACAGCTTTCTTCAAGGCACTTATGGCTTGATTGTACTGACCTAGTTTGGCGCAGATCTACACAAAAATACAGTGAAGTAGCGAAGACAAAAAATGAATACAAATAGAAAATATCTCATATAGGTACACGTTTTTGACAAAACTTCGCAGCAGTAACTTAATGCGTCAGGATTAAATCATATCTTATTATACTTGCAATATCACATTGAAGAGTGTAACGCGCTAAGCTCCGAAGAAACGTCGTAAGGTGGCGAGCCGTGGACAACAATGCGTCTTACTCGAACAGACCCGATGAACCCCAGACCTTCTGTTCCATTAGCGATGGGCGTTACCACCAGTGGCGTTGGAAGTACTTTTAAGTAAGGGGGGCCGAAATTTGTGTTACCGTACCAGCGTCTGGGGGCTCCCCCTCCTTGTTATCGCAATATACATCATGCGTATCATGTACTTTGCTTCAGTAAAATTCACTAGAAGACTGCTTGATGAACACAAGCTTTCCTCTAGCTAGCATAAACACAATAGCCAGAACGACATTTGTAAACGTGCTAACCTTCTTAAAATGAGCTTATTATCCGTTCACAAGCTCCTAGTCTCAGGCTCCTAGGCAGGAGCGTATTTACATAGGGGGGGGGGGGGCATTGTGCATTGGCCTCCCCATTTGACTCTGCCTTTCAGTGAAAACGAACAAAACCAATGGTGCCATGTGACTGAAACATGCCAGACTCTTTTAATGGTTTCTGTAGCTTATGGCCAGGGGCAGATCCAGGGGGGTAAGATAAGTGGTATCCACCCACCAACCATTTTCAAAAATGTTTTTGATGCATACAATTTTTCCACAATTTCGAACTTCTTCGATGGCAGTTACGCCCTAAACACGCGTAATCGAAAATGTGCAAACGAAACGCATCATATTTGGCGAAGCACTCAGAATTAAGGTCAAAAAATTGAAACAAAATTTGCCTAAAAGTTATTCAAAAATCATTAAAATAGCCATTACAACATGTAAATTTTCAGGAGAGCATGCCCCCGAACCCCCCTAGAGCCTTTCTCGTTTCTCAATCGGCTTCAAATTTGTTTAGCCAAAAAAAATACGCTGGAAAATCATGTGGAAACTATGCCCCCCCTTTTAAAAATTCTCGCTACGCCACCAACTGCTCCTAGGATAACATAGCTAGTTCTAATTTGATATTTTGTTGTTTCGCTGTTATTTGCCAAAACAGTTTCTCTTAAAATTGGAGAAAATTTAACTTTGACATCATAATAAAGCTCTATAAAAGTTTGGTGCACAAAGTTACCAGGAAATCCAACAGTTTTTGCGATTCTGTTCACCTTTGTCACAAACAAAGTTGCAAACGTTAAGACACTGGTTTGATGGTATTAATGAAGAAAAGAAACGAATAACAAATGACGCCATAAGCCTTCGTTGAAGTGCAATAGTAGTTATAGATGCTGTAGTTAGAAATTTTTGAAAGGGGGGGCTGAAGGAGGGC
>CAXFYD010000053.1:0-18047 GCA_964006365.1 Trididemnum miniatum | reverse complement strand
TAACAAGCAGTGAAAAAATCAACATATACGCTTGAATTTACGACGTCTGCGAGATGAAGTGATTGTTGTTCAATTATGACGTAATCCTTTTGTGGATAGGCATGTGGACCAAGACAGGCACTTGCAAAGCCAGCCAAGGCAGGCACTTGCAAAGCAAAACTTGAGAGCAGTCCCATACTTTATAGTCATCACGGGGGTGTAGTGTGTAGTAGCACCTAATATGTCTTTGCTACCTCTGTTGTGTGTATGCGCACCGTCATTGCCATGCAGGACCATTAACATCATGTCTCCCAATCAAATCGAGAAACAAGAAACGCGAATTAACCTTTATAGGTATTAGGTAGAATAAAGGTTATCTGGAAGAATGCATTGTAGGTTGATGGATGTACTTCATGGATTTGAAGCTCATAACACCACTTGAAGAGACTTAATTTAATAGTCGAAACGTATCCCGTCTTATGAATTACTTGTATTTGTCATTTAAGATTACTCTTGAATGGAGTTCACAACATTACAGAATCATACAAAACAGTCGGTGGTTGTTGCAAACAACCTAAAGGATGATACTATAACCGTGGTATCACTCCGTTGTTTTCAACTAACGTCACAACAGCATATCCGAGCTGTTTTTGTTTTATGTCCGGTTGTCCATGCTTCAGCGGCATCATGCCTGCGTCATGACAGACAAGGGCAAAGTTTGCTACAGGAACAGTAACACTTTCCATCAGCTAGAAAACATTGCGTGTCAGTATATTACGAAATTTACATGTTAAAGATTTCCATCACTTGTTTTGTTACAGTAATATCCTTTATGTTATTTGCAACAACCACTGACTGTTTCGTGTGATTATTCTAGTCGCTGTAATCCTTATATTAATTACATAATCAAAAAAGGTAAGCTCGTCGTGACTGTTTTGAAGGTGAGTGATCGTATTAAGCGAAAGAGTACTAGCTTTGCGATGGTTGATTTTGTGATGTTACTTTAGATACGCCAAAGAAGAAACGACTAGCATTGTTGGACGGGGAAATGGAATGAAGAGAAATAATGTCTCAGATGTTCAAAAAAACATTTTTTTTTGCTTTCTGCTACCACTTTATAGACCTACCGTCAACCGGGGCTACTTTGATTTGATTTAGAGCATTTTGCATGCATGGCTGCTCATGCAGAACAATTTGGAGGTCACTTACACTTTTATCATAGCATTACAGTGACAAAGAACACATTATGCATAAAATTCAGATCATAATTTATTTCTTCGTTTTTTTTAAGCATCATGCGATCAAAGTAACCCCATGCCTGGGGCTACTTTGATAGTTAACTGAATTTCAAAAAAAGTCATTGCAACCCCTTTATTGGGGTTTCTTTGACCATCACTATCATTTTTAAAAAGTTCTTTAAGTAGAAAAGATGTAAACTTGCATGATCAAAGAAGCCCCAATGTTATCAAAAAAATGCTAAAAAATTACAAGTTGCGCAGTCATTTTGGGTATCTTAGTCAGTAACAGTGATTTCGTAGCACCAATGTTCGTTTAAAAGTATTACTGGCTGTGTTCAGTCTGTCATGCTCACATACCGGTATCGCTTTTACACACAAGTAGTATTTTGATGGTAAGTTTTTTCTCGATTACAGATTACACAGTATATACAGCACAACACAATACTGTACCAGTATTCATGAAGTCATAATGTATATAACATAATTTGTAAATTTAATGGTAAGGATGCAACCAGTACAACAGAGTACGTTTTATTTTACTAGACAGCTAGATGGATGTTTCAATCAAAAGTGAGATGAGCAGCATTTTAAATCGTTAATACAATGTATTGTACTCAGTTGTACTGGCTGTATGCTTTTTATTAAATTTAGTCCAAAAAGTTCCGAGTATGAAGTTCCTGAGTATGTACAATTTTTAACTGAAATAGTTGTCCATTTAAGCAATGCTCTATTGTGAGCAGTCTAAGTCAAATATAATGCCTCCTTCATTAGGCAATTTGGGTTTTTTCAGCTTTCCTTCAATTTCATCCTCAAACACGAAAGCATAATCATCTTGCTTCAAAATAAATACATTGGATTCGTGCAACTTTTTTAAAAATACAACATTAACTCCATCTTCTTGAACATTTTGCACTAAGCAAATGTACAGATATTTTTTAGCTTGGGCTTTTCTGTGAGCCACGTTAACATTCACCAACAAATAATCATCAGTTTCAATATTATCCAATGAAACTTGGCAGACACTTTCATCACTGAGTAGGATTTTTGTTTATAGACACTTAACAATATTTTGAACAATATTTTATAGACACCAAACAAAACTACCATAATACTGGTACTTGTATTCACAGTAGCAGTATGAGCTATTGAAGCATAAGTTTTTACACAGCTAAATTTTGGCGTATACCAAAATATAAAAGTCGATGGCCTGGAAGTAATTTACTGGTAATCCATCACCAATGAATTCTTGAGAAAACATCCAGGTGCGACATCATCAACCGATATATTGGGCAAAAAAGGATTTTGTGAGACTGTTTGCAATGCCTACAGTTTACATTAGAACTGACAAGGTCTGACAAGTAATGATCAAAGTAGCCACGCTGTATCAAAGTTACCCCGACCTGTCAAAGTAGCCCCGGTTGACGGTAATCAATGAGTCAAAAGATATTTTAAATTTGATGCGTTAAAGGATATTTTAAATTTTAACTAAATCAACACGGGGGGGTGTTTATTTTTGAAAATTTGAAAGTGGTTAAGACGGTTATGGAGCTTTCTACTGCAAAAATATTGCGTATATCCGCATTTCATTAGGTTTTACATATGAGTTAGTTTTTTTTTATTAAAACAAATCAGTGTTTACTGGTGTCAGGAGAAGTGAGGATTTGACAATGCATATTACAGATAAAAAATGAGTTATTAAGTGTTCAGCTTACTAGAGGCTGAAAAATAAACTTCTCAGTGGTAAGGAGTGAATGAAAATCCAAGGGCATCTATGTGTTGTTTTTACCACAGATGCTAGATAACCTGGGAAGCTGGGTTTTACCTCCCCACCAGCCTGTAAAAAAATAACGAATGAACGCACTAAAGTCATTAGTTAAATTTTGTATGGCTAGAAAATAAAATAACCTTTGACTCTATGATTTGATGTCTAAGTGATCGCAGAAGAGAGTGCTTAATGTTAGATGTTTGAAGACACAACAATGTAAATAAAACGTGTTTTCGATATTTAATGTTTTTTGTTGCGTTCCTATTCACGTAACTTTTCGGTGTTAGCTTTTTCAATAATTTGTTTTCATTCTTTGTAACGTGTGATTATTGCTCAATTTTACAGGTGAATTAATTTTTTGGGGTCTTATTTATTTGCTGTGTGATACTTAAAGGCGTTGATATTGTTGCATAGACCCACTAGCATATTTTTGTCTGGTATTATTTTTCGGGTTAACAGTCATTCCAGAGATGATCTATATTTTTGTAGCCTGTTTCAAGTTTTTTTAGCTAGAATAATAGTGATAGTAGTGATTTTCATCGTTAGTGTATTAAATACTGTAATGCAGGGGTTCTTAAACTTTTTAAGCCGCGCCCCCCTTGACACTAATCCTTATAATTCGCGCCTCACCTAATATTAAACAAATGAAAATCAAGCAGTTATTTACTTGCACGCTATACTTTGCAATAAGGATGTAGTTGTTTGTTAGATACCAAAATCTTGATGCGCGGTTTTGACATACAGTAATATCTATTGGTATATCGTAATTTTCTTTATGTCTTCTCTACGAACACACTGACAAGATCATTCGCGCCCCCCTTGTAAATCTTTTGCGCCCCCCAGTTTAAGAACCCCTGCTGTAACGTATGCTATTGTGCAGTTTTGTCCTACAAGCAATCGCACATGCATTGCATTATAGCGTTGTGTACATTTGATTGAAGATCAGCTTTTTTTTTACATTGTGCCATACCAGGAGTTCAATTGTTCCGTGTTACCTGCTAGAAGAGAGATATTGGGGATAATGGTTACAATTACACCTTGAAGACGTCGTGACTGCTTAGTTTTTTCTGAAACACATTTAGACATTTTCTTTCAATTGAAATTCCATTCATATGATAGGTCAATGGATTTTGTGCTGGATATACTGTAGTTACGGAGACGATCAAGAAAAGTGATCGATGATGGGCGTGATAGTGAAAAAAATGACATGACACTATTGTAGTTTTGTAGCATTTGCTTGTATTTTTATTTAAAAATGGTTAATTTTCAAATGTGTTTAATGAAGTTCTTACTGGTGACTTTCTTTGCAGATGAAGCTCAAAAAAGCTGATAATATTCGACGCAGAGAAATCCACATTGTCTGCAGGATTGCTTACTTCACAGATTTAATAGTTGTGAATCCAAAAACCAGTTACTTCTAGACCACAAATTTGCCATATTTGTCATTATGCGCCACCAGCCATTTTTTGTGATATCTCTGTACCTACGGTGACCTACATATCAATGGAATTTCCACGTAAGACTTTCTAAATGCATTGTAGAAACGTTTTAAAGCATTCACGTCAGTTTTCATCACTTTGCGTTATCACTATTAGCTCTCGAATTTAGCGAAATTTGGAAGTTTTTATAACAATTGGCTTTCGTTAATGTAAGAATATTTTTGGCATAGCTGTATCGTGGTAACGGTGCAGGCCCGCAACTACAGTAGAGGCAAATGCTTGAAGAGGCTAAAACTTATGCAGCCTACTGGCAGACGCGTATTGATACAGATTTTTTCTCGGGAAAAAAGATTTAGACTCCCCCGACGTAGTTGCGAGCCTGTAAAGATACGATGTTTCACTCGATTATGGTCTACCACGTTTTTTTAGCCAGGTTAACCTTGGTATTGAAACTGATTTTGAGCTACGCGCAAGTGATCTGGCTCGACAACAAATTACTAAATCCTAATTTTTTTTTAAATATCACTCAATTTATTTCAAAACATCAAATTGATGGACTTGATTTGAACAGGGTACCTAACTGTTGTGGAGGATTAACGAGTTTTGTAATTTTCAATAAACTTACTCTCTAAACTTGTTGTCTGCTTTTTTATTGCACTTTCGTTATTGTGTTCAGTGTCTGCACATGTTTGCAGATGGCACTGGAAATAGAGCGTCTTCACCTCCCCGATTTTTCTATTACAGATAAAAATGTATGTCAGTTAAAACAAATTCATTAGGCCGACCATTTGCTTTCGTCACTCTCTTTCTCCCATCCATCTTTTTTGTGCTCTTGCTATCACCCGTGTTGTTTCTTTGTCGCTCACTCTACCCAAACCCTATTTATGCTCACCCCTCCCCACAAACACTCCCTTTCCACCTTCCCCATTTTTTTTTTCAGGTAAAAAATTATGTCACGTGAAACAGAATTTTTGTTTCTCGAAAGAAAATTATTCGCCCGACCATTTGCTTTCGTCACGTCACCCCCTTCTCCTATCCGTCTTTTTTGTGCTCTTGCTATCCCCCGTGTCGTTTCTTTTGCCGCTCATTCTACGCAAACCCTAGTCATGCTTACCCTCCCCACAAACACTCCCTTTTCACCTCCCCCATTTTTCTATAAAAATTAAGTAACGAAAAACAAAAATTTTGTTTCTTAAAACAGAAATTTTGTTTCTTGAAACAAATTCATTCGCCCGACCATTTGCTTTCGTCACCCCCTGCTCCCATCCGTCTTTTTTTGCTCTTGCTATCCCCCGTGTCGTTTCTTTCGCCACTCACTGTACCCAAACCCTAATCATGCTCACCCCCCACAAAAACTTTTTTTCCATCTCCCCTTCTTTTTATATTACCAATTCTTGATCACACCACCCCCACAAATACTCTCTTTCCACCTCCCCCATTTTTCTATTACGAAACAAAAATTTTGTTTTGTGAAACAAATTCATTCGACCGACCATTTGCTTTCGTCACCCCCTTTTTTTTCCTCCATCTTTTTTGTGGTCTTGCTATCCCCCATGTCATTTCTTTCGCCGCTCGCTGTACCCAAACCCTAGTCATGCTCACCCCCCACAACCACTTCTTTTTAATTTCTCCCTTTTTTATTACCAATTCTTGATCTCATCACCGCCACAAACACTCTCTTTCCACCTCCCCCATTTTTCTGTAGAAGCAAATTCATTCGCCAGACAATTTGCTTTTGTTACCCTCTTCTCCCATCCGTCTTTTTTGTGCTTTTGGTATCCCCCGTGTTGTTTCTTTCGCCACTCACTGTACCCAAACCCTAATCATGCTCACCCCTCACAAAAACTTTTTTCCACCTCCCTTTTTTATTGCCAATTCTTGCTCACCCCACCCCCACAAATACTCTCTTTCCACCTCCCCCATTTTTCTATTACGAAACAAAAAATGTTTCTTGAAACAAATTCATTCGGCCGACCATTTGCTTTTGTCACCCCTTTTTTTCCCATTCATTTTTTTGTGGTCTTGCTATCCCCCATGTCGTTTCTTTCGCCGCTCGCTGTACCCAAACCCTAGTCATGCTCACCCCCCACAACCACTTCTTTTTAATTTCTCCCTTTTTTATTACCAATTCTTGATCTCACCACCGCCACGAACACTCTCCACCTCCCCCATTTTTCTATAACGAAACAAAAATTTTGTTTTGTGAAACAAATTCATTCGCCAGACAATTTGCTTTTGTCACCCTCTTCTTCCATCCGTCTTTTTTGTGTTCTTGCTATCCCCCATGTCGTTTCTTTCGCCGCTCACTGTACCCAAACCCTAATCATGCTCACCCCCCACAAAAACTTTTTTCCACCTCCCTTATTTTATTACTAATTCTTGATCACCCCACCCCCACAAACATTCCCTTTCCACCTCCCCCATTTTTCTGTTACGAAACAAAAATTTTGTTTTGTGAAACAAATTCATTCGGCCCACCATTTGCTTTCGTCACCCCCCTTCTTTTTCCCATTCGTCTTTTTTGTGCTCTTGCTATTCCCCGAGTTGTTTTTTTGCCGCTCACTATACCCAAACTCTATTCATGCTTACCCTTTCCCACAAACACTCTATTTCCACTACCCCATTTTTTTAGTACAGATAAACAATTTTGTCACTTGAAACAGAATTTTTGTTTCTTTAAAACAAATTCATTCGCCCGACCATTTGCTTTCGTCACCCCTTTCTCCCATCAGTCTTTATGTGTTCTTGCTATCCCCCGTGTCGCTTCTTTTGCCGCTCACTGTACCCAAACTCTATTCATGGTCACCCCCCCCCCACAACCACTTCTTTTCCACCTTTCCTGTTTTTTTTACAAATTCTTGCTCACCCCACCCCCACAAACGTTCCCTTTCCACCTACCATTTTTTTATTACAGATAAAAATTCATGTGACGTGAAACAAAAATTTTGTTTTGTGAAACAAATTCATTCGACCGACCATTTTGCTTTTGTCACCCCCTTTTCTTTCAACCGTCTTTTTTGTGCTGTTGCCATTCCCCGTGTCGTTTTTTTACCGTTCACTATACCCAAACCCTATTCATGCTCAACCCCCCACAAACACTCTCTTTCCCTTCCCCATTTCCCCCCATCCCTTTCTTTCCTGTTCTTGCTAACCTCCCGTGTCACTTCTTTTGCCGTTCATTGTACCTCCCCCATTTTTCTATCACTCGCTGTTTCCTACCTTCATTACTTCTACCACTTCATTATTTTCTGTGTGGTTTCCCCCTCCCCCAATCGCAACCACTTTAGGTGCCGAGTATCGTAATTTGCCATGGCTCAGGAAATGTCAATTTTTTGCTTAAGAGCATTACTAGTGGTCATTCTAACAAATATATTTTTTCGAAACTAAAAATTGTTTCGACATTTTGTTTCAAAATTTTGTTTCAGACAAATTTTTTGCTAATAACCAAAAAAGAATTATTTTGTTTCTAAAAACAGATTTCGTTTTCTCAAAACTGATTTTGTTTCAAAATTTGTTACAATTTTTCGTTTCGGAAACAAAAAACGTAAAATCGAAACGAAAACCCTATTTTCGAAACGAAAAGCGTAGCAAAATATTGTTTCAAATGGGAAAATGCATTAAGGGTCATACCCAAAAACAGTTTCATAAACATGATTGAAACTATATGATAAACATGCAGTAACTGTGTAGTACCGGAGGCAGCCAGCAAAATCTTTAGCTACATGGCGATAAACATTTGTAGTACTGTATAGTAAATACAAGCAACTGCAGTACAAAAACACAATGTTATAGCTCATCTATGACGATATTGGCACATTTGCTTTAGTTAAAGTACTGCAATAATAGTAACGTTTAAAAAGCCACTACGGCAGCTTGCCACTCGCATTTACGTGGCTAAACAGTAATGTCATAAATTACTGCCTCACCATTGAACACTAATGCTCTGATGCTATGTGCAGTGAAACTTTCATTCACAGTACTTTTGGTTGAACTTCGGTCAGGGGTTGTTATTCAGAGGTGCTAGTCTGCTGAGTTGCGTTGATATAGTTCAATCGGTTTTTGAATTAGGTGCTCGAGGAATTTCACCGCAAACAAATACTATGGAATCAATTTTGGAAATTAGCAAAAAATTCTTGTATTAGAGAAAGAAAAAATTTCAGACGGTACCATTTGTCTATTCTGCGTACGGTATTCTTGCGAGGTACGATATCACAAAGAGTTATTTTTTGGGAGCCACGTATTCCAGAAAACAATTCTGCACTTTACCGTAACAACCCCTTAGGAAACGGACCAGTGCCGTTAGAAAACCCGTCGCGAGCAGCGTATTTGGGCCAAGGTTTTATCGCTTGCCACTTCTAGTCTTTTCTTCTGGTAAGGTATGTAGTATTATTTGATTGCAACCAACTGCTACTCGAGGCAAGCCCGTTGATTATTATTTACTGCTTATAGTAGTCGCTTACGTAATCTGTGCTTGTTGGCAAGACTAGTTGCAGTCGTAAACGGTGAATTACAAAGTAGTCGTATTTATAAATCAGTCTACAACACCATAGCAGTTAGAAAGCGCCACAAAACAACCTGACATTTCATTCATGTTGATACCACGCAGAGTTAGGTTTATTGCACAATGTGTGCAAAGATTTTACGTACTGTCAGCTGTAGTACCGGTATTTTACATTTACTTTTCTGTCTGATCTTAGTCGTATTTTGTTCATTAAACTTTAAGTTGAGGATATGCTTTATCGATCAGAATTATTGCAAGGTAAACCGTAATTCCATGAAAACTACTTAATTCTTACCGCCCGATATAACCACAGCAAGCGTAAACGGTCCTCCCAACGTTTCTTCGCCCGCAGGTAACGTTAGTTCAACACATACTTGCACCGTTCCATCAGCTTCTGAGACGCTAGACATTAGCGAAGTAAATGAAGCTTTGGGATCGGCTATGAAAAAAGAATCAATGAGAAAAGTTACATACCGTAAATAAAATCATTATTGTTATAAGAAAGAGCAGGATCACTCTTACCATTATGAACTTTTAAAAAAATATATTTCGTCTTTAAATGGACATTATCAGTCTGCCAATAAAATACAAAGGAATAAAAGTAGCGAAAAAAACGAACACGCAACCATAAAACGGCGTGAAAACCATATGACCAATGAATGACTAAGTAGCCTTATGTAATATTACCACTACAAAGAAACTAACACCAAACTTTAATGTAGGCCTACCGGTATTACCGGTGGTGTTAGTTTTTTTGTAGTGGTAATATTACATAAGGCTACTTATAGTCATTGGTCATATTGTTTTGCGCCGTTTTATGGTTGCGTGTTCGTTTTTTTTTGCTACTTTTATTCTTTTGCATTCTATTGGTAGACTGATAATGTCCATTTAAGGACGAAATATATTTCTTAATAAAATTTATAATGGTAAGAATGATCCTGCTGTTTTTTATAATAATGTTTACTGAACAGTTGAAAGCAATCAATAAGAGCAGTGATCCTCTTTGTTACACCGCACCATGTCAGACATTAGGGCAGATTGCCATGAAACAAATTCACACGTAGTAAAATCACTATTTTTACAAAACCAATACAAGCTATTTTGTTGTTGCCAGGATCAGGTGGTTTTAAAGTTACAGCAAAAAATTTTGAACGCTTTGACTAGCAGGTTGAATATGATTTTGACCTGTGTTGTATTGAGTGACATTAAAACATTAAAAAGACATTAAAAAGACTTTAGTGCAATGTTTTTGGAGGAATTTACTAATTTTTCTTCGGATCTTAGCTTTAAATTTACTATTGGCTGAACCAAAGTACTGTGTAACTCAAGTTCATATGCATTTTAAACCGAGCCTGTTTTACAACTGGGTTTCAAAGAAGCAACTTTTGATTCATTACGTTACAGACGCTGCCAAGGCAACTATAACTGGATAGAATAAATACAAAAAACAGGAAAACATTTGTAATTAGAATTTCTTAGCTGATAAGTTTTACCGTGATATCAGTTTGATCTGCCATGGTTTGAATCGCAGTTGTGCATTTTAAGCTGTAACCGTTATAATATAATCCTTCACTGCACATCTAATTAGTACTGTAATTACAATTTTTATAATCGAGCATGCAAGTATTTGCTTAGTTAGTGCAATTGAGTGGCAAAAGTGACTGACTTATTTCGCAGTGTGCTCACGCTTAGTTCACGAAAAAGGGTTAGCCTGCACTAAAATACGAAAAACGGTACCGAACTATGAAAAAGGATACGAAGTATTTTTTATCCTTCTGAACATATCTGGTGCACCGAAGCAGTTAAACAACGCAACGCACACAGCGATTTATATAGGCATTACTGTGCCTACTGAGAAGCGTTGATTGAGATACGTATTTGTTTGTATTTAAACGTTAAACGAATTAGCATCTGTCAAAAAATGTGAATAAATGCTTGATATTTTGAATATCGATGCAGAAAAACGGCATGATATGCGACAAAGTAGCTATGAATATTGGCAAAATTATTCATAACTACTTTGTCGTATATCATGCTGTTTCTCTGACACTTTATTACTGACAGTTTATTAAAAATGAAGTCAAATCAAATACATACGGCCGAGAAAAACAGAACAATGGAAGTTATGTGTGAAGTACGTAAAAAGAAACTTTTTCGCTGTCTATAGTTGCATATAAATAAAAAATAGAATTTAACCAGGTATCCTATTTTATTTGTTATATTGTTGTAAGTTCCTGTTTTGTTTTAGTTTTATGAGTTGTACTAATATGTTACGCTGACGTCTGCCACGATTTAATGGTACCCGCTTCCCAAGTTCCCATCTCCGCAATTTAGCACATTCGGCCCCACTATCAGGCACGTAGAATGCTGCAGCAATAGTGACCCATTGGCAGCACTTGTCTCCTCGGCAAGTTACCGGCCGTTCATCTACTTTAAGATGAAGGAGTCCCGCTATGTGTCTTTTTAACGGTATAACAAGCCAACTTGCTGGCTGTTTTCCACACTGTTCAATTAACGCTAAACGTCAAGCAGAAAAGATACGAATAATAATTTTTCAGTTATTAGTTTGACAAGACTCGAAATCGAGCCAAATCTCCGTAGGTAAATGCTCTAATACTTGGCCATCTGATCGATTAAGACTTTTGAGGTTGTGTATTTTTGTTTACACGCATTGCTTTGCCCAGTAAGAATAGTAGGCTACTGACTCACAGGTAAATACAGCTGTTTAAAGTCCATTCAAACCTTCCTAGCTGCTTCTCCCTCTCCTGAATTTGCGTCTGCCGCTACTTGTTTTGCTGCCTATATTGCTGGGCGCACTTTACCTCCTTTTTTGTAATCTAGAAAAAGTGACTAAAAAACAAAAGAGTAAAAAGCAACACAAATGGCAGAAAGAAAAATTCTGGGTTTTGAAATGTGTTTTTTAAAACCTAAACACCTGGATTTTGCCTTGCATTTTGATGTGAAAACCTTTTTTACGTGATTTGACGATGTATTTATTTTGTTGCGACGCACCAGGACTTTTTCATTACTTTGTCGCAAAAAAACTTTTCCATCAATGACTTTAAAAGTTGTGTATGAAAGTAAACTAAACAGTTACGACTTACGTGATGTCGTTGATTGAATTGATGATGTAAAATATATCAGCAATAAACCTGTAAACATAAAAAACAACTATAGGCGCATTTTAATTCTATTGACATGTTCAAAGGCAAAGTGTTTGAAGAGTTAGGGTCTTCGCTGCAACGACGTCTAGCATCAGCTCTGCTTTCTTCAATAGATAGATACTCGTCACAAACATAGACGTTTCCCCTGTACTTCAAAGTTTGCAGCTGCGAACAGCCGAAGCAATTATCACACATGCTAAGGATTGTAAAGTTTATGAAATCACCTGACGAAATGGTTGTACCGGTATCATATACCGTACAATTATATACCGGTAAGTAATTATTTAAGCGGTTACACAAAAGAATTAATTCCATCTGTTCCATTTTTCAATAGATTGAAATAATTGAAACGGCAAGGAAAAATGTTTAAAAAAACAATAAAACAATTTATACTTTTTGGAAATGTGGTTTCTCTTCTAATTGTACCTAAATCTTTATGCAAACCTTTAACATAAATTTTCAATGTAAAAAAGCCCAAAATTATAAATTTTTGCCCATCGCTGTTACCTTGTAAAAGAACTGAAATCTTCATAGACATGTTGAATGTAGTTTACGTTTTTACTTCCTAAAATCATAAAGTTGGAAAAAATATAAAAATCTATCAGTAAATTAGCAACCTGGTTTCCGAAATGAGCTATAAGATTCGCAGAACAATGACACTATCAACTTTGAAATGATAGACAGATTTAAAAACATACAGTGTAGTTAAAATTTTGTCTTCTCGATGATATTGCTTATTATCATTTAAAAAACAGATTAGATGAAGAATCGTCTGCTCCTAACAAGAGCTATTCACAAGTAGTTCCAAAACAAAGAGCGAAGTACTCAATTTTTGCAAGATGAAGCTTAATTCTTTAATGACTTTATGCTGAAAATGTAGGTTCAAAAGGAAATTTGTTCTGAAAAAAATATAGCCGGCCTTAGAAACTACCGTGTCACGTTTGCATAATTATTACACTATATCTTGTAAAGTAAATTGATATGAAAAAGTGGTCATCATGTTAATGAGAAAATAATGAGATGCGGTCAAGAAAAAAAACGCAGAACACAATCTAGATGTGATCCGTAACGCAGTGAATAAGAGTGTATGCTGCTTCAAACGGTTTTTACAACCGTAACTATTCTCTGTCCAAGTGTTGGGTGCTTAGAGCAATCCCGGATTTTCTTTCTATAATTTCTTCGAACTTACAAAACAACGATAGATGACTTTTTTGTTTTGTTTTTTTCTTTTGTCGTTTTTTTGGTTTTTTTTATTGTGAATAATCACTTTCTACATCTACGTGAGCATGCAACAGATCAGGTGAGCGTCCATGCTTTTACCCTGTATCCTATAGAGAAATATGAATTTTCTCATCAAACTCTTTTGACTTTCTTAATGCGGTGTTTGTGCTACATCTTGATAAACGTTTGACATAAAGCCGCGTGAAACGTAGAACCAATAACAGTATATCGGTGCAAATGATTCATTCTTCTCAGCATTTTTGCGAAGATACTGTTTAATTTCCGCAGTTATATGCAACCCGTCAATCGCAGTATACCGCTATGCTGATACACAGCAAACTGTTGCGTCTATTTCCGCTATGTGCGCTCAATTCTTTTCTTTCCTTGCTGTACTGCACACACTATGTTTTCTCATACGGTACATACTAATTTGAAGTCTGCGGTGTACAAATTTTTTATTTCAAGTGCGTAAGCTTGCATGCTCACATCACCGGGCGCTAACCTTAGTTTGTTTCTTAAAGTAACCGAAGTTAGAGCAGCCGGCTTACCTGCATTACAACCAAAAATTCAAAATCTTCATTATACTCGCGGTCAGGGGCGGCGGTACGAAATTTTCCTAAGGGGGGGGACGGCGCATCAAAAGCGGATCCAGGCATTTTTGAAATATTGTTTTTTTTGCAGCAGTGAGGTACGGTAAGAATTTAGTTAAAACTTGTGGAAGGATCTGCGGAGATTTTCCCACGCAAAAAATTGAGAAGCAGAATGATTTAGGTGCAAAATTTACTGACAATAAAGGTACGAAACTAATAAAAAAAGTGAGAGCAAGATCTTATCGAAAATTGCATTATGTTCTTAAAACAAAGAGTTGACCAAAACAATCTCACAAGGAGTAGACAAATTTGTCAAACGATCTACGGACAAAACATGTGCTTACAAGGCGAAGCGATAGCCTGCATCCCATCGCTAGACAGC
Source organism: Trididemnum miniatum (assembly GCA_964006365.1). NCBI lineage: Eukaryota > Metazoa > Chordata > Ascidiacea > Aplousobranchia > Didemnidae > Trididemnum > Trididemnum miniatum. The sequence goes on along the minus strand of CAXFYD010000053.1, from coordinate 3,768 downwards.
AGCTCAGCATGCTAAAGTTATCAATTGTTTTACACTGCTTTTCATTGAAACAACTTCTTGACTATCGAAAGTTTTGACCTCTATCTTCAGGAGCGGACCTAGGAAATTTTGGCGGGGGATGTGGTTTTGAATTAGGTTGAATGTTCACTAAATGTAAAGACGTTAGACGTTTAGACCCGGAAAAGGGCGTAAATAAGCTCTTTGAAAATGTTTTATGCAAGTGACGTATTCAGAATTTTTTTCAGGGGGGTGGATGAGGAGCACATTTTGACATTTTTTTCCGGCAGAGTTACTTCAAGGCAAATTGAGAAACAAAAATAGCTCAAAGGGGGTAGAGGGGAATGTTACCCCGAAAATTTTTTAAAGTTTAGGCAGCGTAAAAAGCCATATTAGTGCTCTTTGTACGATTTTCAAGAAAAATTTTGTCTAAATTTTTTACCCCTAATTTTGAACTCTTCACCAAAATGATGCAATGATGCATTTTGGCCGCACATTTCGATTTATGCTTGCTATAGGTGTAAGGATTTTTGTTATCGAAGAGGTTCAAAGTTATGGAAAAATTGTATTCATCAAAAACATTGATGAAAAGTCACTGGTGGGGGATGCATACCACACATCTCCCTCTGAATTCGCTCTGCTCAAATCTAGCTGAAACTAGTTGCCACAATTACCTTGTCCAAATTAAAACAGTGGCGGAGAGCGTGCTGCGTGTTTGCATACCATGCACCAGGCTGATGAACAAAAATTATCAACGGCAGAATTTCGAAAACTTCATTAGCTTTGTTTTCGGCAGGTTTTTGTTTCATAAATGAAACAAGGGGTTTAGGGGGAGAGCAGTAAGCTACTACAGCGAGGTCCGAGGCAAGGCCCCAAAAGCTGTAGCATTTTCTTCAATCATACTCTCAGTCTCAAATATGATTTAAAAAAAGTTTGGGAACCGCTGCTTTAACATATTCTTAGTGCTTTCACTAAATGCTCATAAAAAGCTGCTCACATGTTTTACTGTTGATGAAAAATAAACTGTTCTGTAATAGGCGCATTAAAAAAAGTTCTTGATTGGTTTGTGAAGTAAGTCATAATGGCTACAAGATATGCTGGAAAGTATCGTTGCAGTCCGTAGGCTACCGGTTCCCACACTCCACAGGATACATGTATAAAAACATTTAACTTTTTACCGTATTTATCACTGCGGGGTACGTTTTGGCACTCCCCCCAAGACGATTTTTTTCTATGCTGGGGGGACAACTATTTTTACTGAGAGGGACATGTCTCCCCGTCACCCTCTACTTCGCGCACTGCTGCCCACATCAGTGTGAGCTTTTTGCTGTGGGCTTGATTTCAAAGTCACTTTTTGAAACTTTAACTATGATGCAGAAAGCCCACATCAATGTACGCCTAAAGCCCAAATAAATTGGACATGTGGACAGCAGCTGATCTACTTTCAAACAGCTATTTTTTAAGGACAAAATGATCGGCGAAATGGACGATTGTATCATCATAAACAAGTTATCAATACTCATCACAACTTGAGATTCTACATTGTACAATCTTTACCTTATGATTCCACGTAGAATAACGATCTACAAGACAAATTTGCTCGCTGAGTTATTTTTTAATTAGCTATATACAGGCCAACATTGTACGATAATGATTGAAGCTAGACGTTTTTTCACCTAAAAAGCGTCCCCCCCTGGAAATCTTCTGAGCGGAGACGCATCCTCCTCCCCCCTGTCCCCTCTGGTTCCGCCGCCAATGCTCGCGGTAAAACGACAAAGCGTGGAACGAGTGGCGGGGCCCATCTCTGCAGCTTAGCGCATGGGCAACACAGTTTCGAAATCGAAAGATTTATCGCCATCGCAGCAGTGGCGAGTCGCCGGTGATGCTATGTTCGATTTGACCGGTCCAAAACAAAGCTCGAACCTCCCGCACCGATAACAATGTCTTCAGCATAAGCATTAATTACGACCAAAATAAGTGCATGTGTGTTTGTAGAAAAGCTAGAAACAGATTTTCATTTCTAAGCTTATGCTCAATCAGTTTCGACGTCTCGCACATTAAAGAGCTGGTAATTTTTGTTCTTTGCAAATATTGCATTAACATAAGGTGCACAGGCCCAAACTACCTTTGCAGTTGACGCAAGTCCTTTTTTTAATCATTTCACGTAACAAACAAGCAAAAAATTATTCCCAAAACTTTTCGCAAGACATTTGTCAAGGTAATCATCAGAGTAAAGAAGAGCTGGCAATAATTATACAGCGAGAAACTTTCTAATTGGACTAAAGACGGCTGACAATACGAAAATTGACCACTCAAAAAATGAGGCGCTGATAAAAGATTTTCAAGTAGTAGACAAATTCGTTTTGCCGGCTTAGAATCGGTGAAGAGATTTTTATGAATGTAGGTTGTAAAGCAAAAGGATGTAAACCAAAGCGACTTCTGTAGAGAATAGAAAACCTAATAACGCTGTAGTATGCAGAAGTGTTTTCCAACTTACATGTGTTGTTAACTTAAATGGCGCCAACCTTAGGCTACGTTCACATGATGCTTCATTTCGCCCGCAACGAAAAAAATTCATGTCGGTAAAGTCTACAAACAATGGAAAAGTTCACATGAGCGAACCGCAATGAAATCTATAAAGCGCCGTTTGGAAAAAAAAATATTTGTTTTGTGACCCATGTTTTTTGCGCTTATTTAGACCAAAATTTGTCCGATATAGGTATCGGAATATCCTACTTATATATCGGACAAATTGTTCTCTAAGTCGAACCAAAAAACACGCGCAAAACAAGTCGGATATTTCCGACTTATATATCCGACAAAATGTATGCTAAGTCGGACCAAAATACACGCACAAAATAAGTCGGACAAAACTTTTTTGTCTGACTTATTTGTGTCCGATATGGTTCCTATGAGCTATCTCAGACAAAATCGAAGTATCTCGTGACTTTCGTGATAAGCGCGTAAAGAGCAAAGAGTCTCGAAAGCAGTTCGACTGGGCTGTCAGTGCCTAAGAGACATGTCGTTAGAGAACACCCCCAATTCAAGAGTTGTTATTGCATTCGTATGAGACGCTATTCCAGGTGCATTATTAGTGCTCGCATTTAATGGGATTCTATAGATATCTATTGTCTATTGGTTGATTTTGGATTACAGGTAGTACATATATGAATGATGTTGTGTATTGAACAATAGCGAACGGCCTAGGCAGAAAGGTTAGTGAAGGTTGAAAAAGAATACCAGGAAAGCTTACAAGTGAAGCATGTCTGCTGCTGACTAGTTGTAGGTATTTACCGTACTCTTTTTGCTGCAGTTAAGAATGGGAAAAGGTTTTAAACAGCTAGGCCTACCTAACATCGTAACCCAATTCCTCCAGTTTTTTGGTTTTTTTAGGAGCTAAAAGATAGGGAAAGTGAATTTTAACTGCTGTTTTTAGTCCTAATACTTGGACTAGTTGCGCTGAAGTAATGGTAAAAATTTATTAAGAACAATGAGTTACACTGGTTACTAAACTCTGGTTTTTAAAAGCGTTTTTGTCTTTAACTGCTTAATCCTACGAAATAGAGATGCTACAATCGCCCCAGTCAAAATAGTTTTCGACCTATAGGAGCCCCTACTAGGCGGTCACGTCGATCTCACGTGAGTAGGCCATTTTTTACAAATTTGGTGTTTCCACATAATTATTCATTTCTGTAAAATAAACAATGGCAAAGCAATTTAGACGATTTTTCCTACGTTTTTGCAAATATTGTATTTTTACGTTTAATTTGA
>CAXFYD010000052.1:0-23362 GCA_964006365.1 Trididemnum miniatum | reverse complement strand
AAATACCTGGGGACTCTGACCAGCTTGCAGTCGATCCAGGGTGCCACCTGCAATCACCATCAAACCAATGCGTGTACCTACTATAAAATCCAGGGCACGACTGAAACCCTCAACAGAAAAGTCATTGGGCAAGCCAGAAGGATTATCACTGGCTAGGGTTGAGAAGATAACACTATTTCTGTCCCTTGCCAGAATTTCCGCCAGGTAATCTTCGCTATCAGGGGCAACACCGTTAACCGTTCCCTGGGCATCATCCACTACAAAGGCAACCAGTTGATTGGTCTGATTTGTGTTAACCTGGGTAACTAGAGCCTGTAGAGTGGTGTTGCCTCTAAAGAGAAATAAGCCATCCGCACTGGTTTCACTGAAGCCAAAATTAAAGGAGATGCTGGTAACAGCCTCATCACCCGTACCAGCGGTTAACACCGTGAAATCCCCCTCGCTGAATTCCCCTTGGAGCGTTATAGATGACTCATCAAAAGATAAAACACTATCCCCTTCCTCAGAAGCCACTGCAATATCGCCAAAGATCGATCCAAGAACAAGGATTTGATCTCCATCCTCAAAGTCTTCAATCCTATCACCATTCAGTTCCCTAGCTGTTCCACGAACTATATCGCTACCCATACCCAGGGTAACAACATCAATACCTGCTCCCGGTTCAATAATATCTTTTCCTGGCCCACCATTGAGGGTATCCGCTCCAGTTCCACCTCGAACTGTGTCATCCCCAGCTTCACCAAGAACTATATCGTCATCTGAACCACCATCCACGACATCGTCATTTTCACCCCCTTCAATCTGATCGTTGCCTGGGCCACCCAATACAACGTCTGGTTCCTCAGTGCCCATCAGACTGTCGTCCTCATCGGTTCCCGCTTCCGTCACTTCCCCTGAGATTTCTGCGAAGGCGATACGGACAGCATCAGCAATGTTCTCACTATCACTTTCAAGAGTAACTGTTGAACCACGTCCAAGCTGTGCTGAGATCTCTTCATAAGTGCTACGCTCATCTGCGGTTACAGCAAATATAGGTGTGGCACCAGTGGTATTCAGCAGGTCACTCACGAACGACAGCAACAGTTCAACCCCATCATCAGGCAGTGGTGGTATCACCCCATTTCCCGTGTCATCGGGACCACGAGGCTCACCAACGGGCAGACTTTCACTACTGGGACTAGATGCAGATACATCACTAGTTGTTACACTGGCCCTTTCAGCGGCAACATCCTCAGAGCTAGAGGTAACAGTGATTCCTTCGTTTTCCAGAAAATCCCGGATTGTGGCTTAAATGAAGCCATAGTTTGCTGCGCTTTGAGGTTCTGCGTCAGTAGCAACTAAAATAATCTTCCGGGAATGTTCTCTCAAGTTCAAGCCGATACCCTTTGCAGCACGCCATATCCCCACATATTGAGCTTCTGGAGTATCATTGCCGCTTCCAACTGATAATCCTGCTAGAGCAGATTCAAAAGCAGAAATGGAATCTGTCAAGGGTAGATCTGCTCTATAAAGGTAGTCTCCTGGGGAACCAAAAGGCTCAACTGGCCGATCGATAAAGGAAGCGATAGCTAATTTGGAATCAGGAGCCTGCGAGCGAATTAAGTTAGCAATGATGCGGGCACTTGCGATAAAATTGGCCAGGTCATCTTCAAAAGAACCTGACAAATCCACTAGTAAGACAAAGTCAACGGGTCCACAACCTAGAATTTTCCTGGTTAAGTCAATGGTTTCATCTTTAAAGCGAGCGGACGAAAATCTTCTGCAAAGTATCGGAACCATCGCTCATGTCTCCCCGTGCATGAGCAATTGTAATGGCACCTGTTGCTTCGTCACGAGTCATGTCATATTCAGAACAGTTCCCAGAATAAATCGCAAGATCGTCACCAGCACCACCATCTAGGGTGTCGTCGCCCCCTCCTCCTTGCAGTTCATCATTGCCATCACCTCCCTCTAGATAATCGGCAGCATTAGCACCGTGAAGGAAATCCTCTCCCCCATTGCCTACAAGAATGTTACTAAGCTCATTACCAATTAGGAAATCATTCCCATCAGAGGCAGTTGCATTTTCAATCCGAACACCATTGGCAATGGAATAACCACCCAGGTCATACCCTTTTGCGGTAGAATTCACAAAAACACGAGAGAAAAAGCCCCCAGCATGGTAGTTTGGATCTTCGAGATCGTTTTTGAATTCACTTGGCAGCTGAGAATAATGTTTTGCCAGTGTTACCTGCTCAATCCATTTTTGAGTCTCTGCATCATCAGTGGTGGAGAGGGTTGCATCGTTCAGATTCAGTAATACTCGCTTGCTCCCACTGTAAATGATTCTATCCGTCCCACCTGTATCCCAGATGGAAAAGAAAGCACGACCGATTTCCACTGTTCCATCGTTACCATCTACGTCCAGGGCCCCAGTTTTAAGATCCACTAACCTGTAAGTCGTAATGGTATTATTGGTATTGGGATTGGCCCCATACATTGCCTGGATAGCTGCAATATCCAGGGCAGAAGGGCTAGCAGAATGACCAAAGGGCCCCCTCAATGTTTTATCTAGACCACCAGTCTCGTAAGACAACACTGTATAGCGCTCGTTATCTAGCGGCCTTTCGGGGGAATCAGTTGCATCGCTACTGCCTACTTGCGTAGAGCCATTAGCAGTATCCTGTGGGTGCGCAAGTCCTAAACCATGGCCAATTTCATGATTGGTTACGTACATTAACGCATTAGCACCACCTGGTTCAGCAGCCGCTCCTAAGAAAGTAGTAGTATTCAGCAACAAGTAGCTTTGAAAATTAGTCGATGAACCTGGCATAGGATTATTACCAGGAAAATCCATGGTTCCAGCTAAGGAAATAGTGCCACGGGCATAATTATCAATTCCAGCAATTTTGATGTCGGCACTATTAAAGTTGGCTGCAGCAGTAAAGTTCAAATTAGAAACTCGCTCATAAGCGGCAAAGCTCCCCAAGACAGCATCTCTGTAATTGGTCTCCGTATCGATAGCATTAAATGTTCCTGTCCGAGCACTTGTAATTTCTCCAGTTACCTGTGCTTGGTGGGCTGTGGTGGCAAAGGCATATGTTAAGTTGGTTGTGTTCCAAATGGTGGTTCCCTCAATAGGATTGAGAACCGCTGTTGAAGTTGAGCTACGAGTAGTAATTCCGGCCATGGGATTTTCTCTCCTCAATTAGTTGGTAGGTTTGGATTTTGCAGAATTCAACCAATTGTCTGCTCCCAGACATAATTCAACAAAATTGTTGATCTGCTGTAGCGCGGTAAAACGCATCGATTCATTGTTGAAAGATGCCGGTCGGCTTCTGCTAAAAACGAATATGGGACTTCATGGTCTGCCTCAAGAGTTGAAAACCACAATGGGGCTCCATCCTTGATGAAACGGCCTTCAAAAACCGGCAGATATGGACCTTCTTTGACAAAATAGATATCAAAAGGATCCTCTGGATCTCGTTTACTGGTTAAAGCTCCCTGGGCACGAGTCATAAGATGATCTATCACCCAATCATTTGCTGGACGATGCAAATAGTGAATCTGATAAGGTGAAGGCTCACAGACTAGTTTATGTGCGGAACACTCTGGCCAATTGTCACTAATCCGCCAGCGCCAGGACTGAGCTTGACGCAGGAAAAACTGGATAACATCAATTTCCTCACCAGGATCTGCCTTCTCCAGAATTGAATAAGCTTCCTGTGAATTTTTGCTATTCCAAAAAAAGACAGAAGCAACAGCATCAGAATTTTCTTTTTGATATAGGGTCAAGGAAATGTTGGTGGAGGAAAGCCACCGGTTTTCATTGGCTTTTGTCCACGTGACACCATTGGTTTCACATGAAGAGCCATCCAGTGGGCTGGTTGTATCTTCCGACTCAACAGACTGTGGTTGAGCTAGCCAACAAGTGGCAAAAAATAGCATAAAGGGTAAAAGCAAAATAATCTTCAAGTTTTTCATGTCGATCCATATGTCAATATGTCCAGTAAAAATTGCACCCTCATCTCTATTATAACTCTTTTGTCCTATCCCCCTAAATCCCCCTTACGGAAGCTATGCAAAATAGCATATTTCTTTACAAAAAATTTGACAAAATTGAGTTTATATGCATGGGGGAAATAGAGGGGTTATTATATAATCCACTTTCTTTGCTTCAGACTGTGGCACAGAGGACTACAAAACAGAGGAAATACTTCAAGAAGTAATATAGAAATAACACTCAAGGGCGATCCCTCCGGGATCTGCTCCGCAGCACACGCAGTGGCAGGCTCCGCCCGATCGCCTTTGAGTGTGGGTGAATATTTTTTAGTTTTGGCTCTAGACAAATTGAAGAGAATTAGATAAGATATAGTAAAGCAGATATGGAAGGGTAAGTAGATGGAAGGATGGGCAACAAAAGAATTAAAAAGCGCTCAACTGGGAGATACTAGACGAACAAAAAGATTAATTTCAATTGTTGAAAATCTAACTAAAAAACCAAATAGTACTGTGCCAGAAGCTAGTAAAAATTGGGCCAACACAAAAGCAACCTATGACTTTTGGGATTCTCCCTACATAAAACCAGAACAAATTAGACAACCTCATATTAATTCGACTATAGAAAGAATCCAACAATACAATTGCATTTTAAATATTGAGGATACAACAGAATTAAACTATACTAACCATCCAGCTATCAAAGGAATAGGATACCTCGATAGTAAATATTCTCGAGGGTTGAAAGTACATTCTACTATAGCAGTAACAACAGAGGGGTTGCCATTAGGTCTGATAAATCAACAAGTATGGGCAAGAGATATATCAGAATTGGGAAAAGCCAAAAAACGTCATCAAAAACCAACCGTATCTAAAGAAAGTAACAAATGGCTTAATGGTTTAAGGATGACACATGAATTAATTCCTTCAGAGAAAAAAGTGGTAACAATTGCAGATAGGGAAGCAGATTTTTACGATTTATTAGCTTTTACCCGTCCTCAGAATTCAGAATTACTGATTAGAGCTACTCAAAATAGATGTTTAATTGATTCTGAATTTCATTTAAAAGAAGCTATAGAAGAGGTTAAGCCCTCTGGAGAAATTACAGTAGAATTAAAAAGAAATTCCTCTCGAAAAGCTCGTAGTGCTAAATTATGTCTTAGATATACCAGTCTAACTATTCAACCACCTCAAAATCGTAAATCACAAGAGCAATTAAAAACAATTAAGTTACAAGTAATTTTAGCTTTAGAAGAAGAGCCACCAGGAGAAGAAAAACCTATTAGTTGGTTATTGCTGACTACCTTGCCAATTAGTAACATCTCAGATGTAATTCGTTATGTAAAATGGTACAGTTATCGTTGGCTTATAGAACGTTATCATTATACTCTAAAAAGTGGCTGTGCTTTAGAAAAACTTCAATTAAAAACTGCTAAACGTTTAGAGATGGCTTTAGCCACTTACTCTATTGTAGCTTGGCGTTTACTTTGGCTTACTTATATAGCTAGAACTCATCCAAATAATGATTGTTCAGTAGTTTTGGAACCTCATGAATGGCAATCTCTTTATGCTACTATTCATGGAAAAAACTATCATGAACCTCGTCCTCCTACCTTAGCAGAAGCGGTTCGTTGGATTGCACAGTTGGGAGGTTTTTTAGGCAGAAAAAATGATGGAGTCCCTGGAGTAAAAACTCTTTGGCGCGGTCTTAAAAGATTAGATGATATTGCTTCCACTTGGCTGCTTTGTCATAATTCTTTTGGTTCTGTTTCTTCTATTTAGAGAAAATATGTTTTCATCTTATAAAATGAGTTTTTTTGTTCTCTAGGAAAACAAGAGAACAATAGACTTTTTTAATAAACCCTAATACGATTATCAACTTTTTTTGATGCTTTATCTTAGCGATCGCTATCCCGGAGCTATCGCCGATTATAATCGGACAAGATGCTAGATAAATCAATGTCTATCTACCCATGCATATAAATTCAATTTTGTCAAATTTTTTGTAAAGAAAGATGTTTATAAAGGATAGCTTTGACAAGGGGGATTTAGGGGGATAGTCCCCATTGGTAGAGTTTGTAGGTTGGGTTTGGGCAACGAAGTCCAAGGGTTTTCTTTAATAAGGGGTCGTCCTGGAAATGAAGGCAAACTCCCAAGTCATGTAAATAACCGCTCAGTTGTAATTTATATTCTCGTTCTGTAATACTGTTTTCTTGGCAAATGCGAAAATATTCTTCTAGACTAATATAGTCCTGAAGATAATCTTTCTATTGTTGGAATTGTTGGAAGTATTGTTTAATGGCTTTTATTCCTCCATTGGCAATTTTTAGAGGGGGATATTTTAAAGGATTGTTACGCAAACCTAGCCAGGTAAAGTTAGAGAGCTTAGTAATAGACTCTGGTATCTCTGTTAGTTGGTTACCACCCAAATCTAGCTGGGTCAAGTTAGAGAGTTGGCTAATAGACTCTGGTATCTCTGTTAGTTGGTTATCACTCAAAGATAGCTGGGTTAAGTTAGAGAGTTGGCTAATAGACTCTGGTATCTCTGTTAGTTGATTATAACTCAAAGATAGCTGGGTCAAGTTAGAGAGTTTGCTGATAGACTCTGGTATCTCTGTTAGTTGGTTACCACCCAAATCGAGCCGGGTCAAGTTAGAGAGTTGGCTAATAGACTCTGGTATCTCTGTTAGTTGGTTACCACCCAAATCTAGCTGGGTCAAGTTAGAGAGTTGGCTAATAGACTCTGGTATCTCTGTTAGTTGGGTAACACTCAAAGATAGCCGGGTCAAGTTAGAGAGTTGGCTAATAGACTCTGGTATCTCTGTTAGTTGGTTACCACCCAAATCTAGCTGGGTCAAGTTAGAGAGTTGGCTAATAGACTCTGGTATCTCTGTTAGTTGGTTACCACCCAAATCTAGCCTGGTCAAGTTAGAGAGTTGGCTAATAGACTCTGGTATCTCTGTTAGTGGATTATAACTCAAATCTAGCTGGGTCAAGTTAGAGAGTTGGCTAATAGATTCTGGTATCTCTGTTAGTGGATTATAACTCAAATCTAGCTGGGTCAAGTTAGAGAGTTGGCTAATAGACTCTGGTATCTCTGTTAGTTGGTTATAAATCAAATCTAGCCTGGTCAAGTTAGAGAGTTGGCTAATAGACTCTGGTATCTCTTTTAGTTGGTTACCACTCAAATCTAGCTGGGTCAAGTTAGAGAGTTTATTACTAAACTTTGGTATCTCTGTTAGTGGATTATAACTCAAATCTAGCCGGGTCAAGTTAGAGAGTTGGCTAATAGACTCTGGTATCTTTGTTAGTTGGTTACGACTCAAATCTAGCTGGGTTAAGTTAGAGAGTTTAGTAATAGACTCTGGTATCTCTGTTAGTTGGTTACCTCTCAAATCGAGCTGGGTCAAGTTCGAGAGTTTGGTAAGAGACTCTGGTATCTCTCTTAGTTTATTCTCACTCAAATCTAGCTGGGTCAAGTTCGAGAGTTTAGTAAGAGACTCTGGTATCTCTGTTAGTTGGTTACGACTCAAATCTAGCTGGGTCAAGTTCGAGAGTTCGGCAATAGACTCTGGTATCTCTGTTAGTTGGTTATGACTCAAATATAGCTGGGTCAAGTTAGAGAGTTTAGTAATAGACTCTGGTATCTCTGTTAGTTGGTTACCACTCAAATCTAGCTGGGTCAAGTTAGAGAGTTGGCTAATAGACTCTGGTATCTCTGTTAGTTGGTTACCACCCAAATCTAGCCTGGTCAAGTTAGAGAGTTGGCTAATAGACTCTGGTATCTCTGTTAGTGGATTATAACTCAAATCTAGCTGGGTCAAGTTAGAGAGTTTGGTAATGGACTCTGGTATCTCTCTTAGTTGGTTATGACTCAAATCCAGGCTTAGTTCTTTAATTCTAGCTAGCCACTCAGGAAATAACTCCAACGAACCCAAACTCAATCTGAGTCTAGCTAAGTTAGACAAATTACCCAGCACATGAGGAAACTCAACTAATCTATTTCCCCATAAATCTAAAGATTGGAGATTTGGCAATCTCCTCAGCTGTTGAGGAATCTTCGTAATTCGATTATTGCTCAAATTCAATGATTCCAGCTGTTCCAACTGAAAAACTTCTGCAGGTATTGCAGTTAATGTGACTGCATAGTTTGTTCCCCGATTGTTGCTTAAATCTAACTCCCTCAGTCCTCGTTCTTGAGCTTCCTTTATCCTGGCTTGAAAATGAGGTGGGATGTAGCCCATGTTCCTGTCCTCCTTATTTACTAATTCTGCTTATATTATAGACAACAATTGTCATTTTTCTATTGTTGGAATTGTTGGAAGTATCGTTTAATGGCTTTGATTCCTCTATAGGTAATTTCTACAGGGGGATGTTTTAAAGGATTATTCCTCAAATCTAGCCAGGTCAAGTTAGAGAGTTTGCTGATAGACTCTGGTATCTCTGTTAGTTCATTATTGCTCAAATATAGCTGGGTCAAGTTAGAGAGTTTGGTAATAGACTCTGGTATCTCTGTTAGTTGGTTACCACCCAAATCGAGCCGGGTCAAGTTAGAGAGTTGGCTAATAGACTCTGGTATCTCTGTTAATTTGTTATAACTCAAATATAGCTGGGTCAAGTTAGAGAGTTTGGTAATAGACTCTGGTATCTCTGTTAGTGAATTATAACTCAAATCTAGCCAGGTCAAGTTAGAGAGTTTGGTAATAGACTCTGGTATCTCTGTTAGTGGATTAGAACTCAAATCTAGCCAGGTCAAGTTAGAGAGTTTGGTAATAGACTCTGGTATCTCCCTTAGTTGGTTACGATTCAAATCGAGCTGGGTCAAGTTAGAGAGTTTGGTAAGAGACTCTGGTATCTCTCTTAGTTCGTTACCACTCAAATATAGCACAGTCAAGTTAGAGAGTTTGGTAAGAGACTCTGGTATCTCTGTCAGTTCGTTATAATTCAAATATAGCTCGGTCAAGTTAGAAAGTTTAGTAAGAGACTCTGGTATCTCTGTTAGTTCGTTATAACTCAAATCTAGCACAGTCAAGTTAGAGAGTTTGGTAAGAGACTCTGGTATCTCTCTTAGTGCGTTATGACTCAAATCTAGCACAGTCAAGTTAGAGAGTTTGGTAAGAAACTCTGGTATCTCTGTTAGTTCGTTACTATTCAAATCGAGGCTTAGTTCTTTAATTCTAGCTAGCCAATCAGGAAATAACTCCAACGAATCCAAAAACAATCTGAGCCTAGCTAAGTTAGACAAATTACCCAGCAAATGAGGAAACTCAACTAATCTATTTCCCCATAAATCTAAAGATTGGAGATTTTGCAATCTCCCTAGTTGTTGCGGAATCTTCCTAATTTCATTATTGCTCAAATTTAATGATTCGAGCTGTTCTAACTGAAAAACTTCTGCAGGTATTTCCGTTAACTTGACTGCATGGTTTGTTTTCCGATCGTTACTTAAATCTAACTCCCTCAGTCCTCGTTCTTGAGCTTCCTTTATCCTGGCTTGAAAGTGAGGTGGGATGTAGCCCATGTTCCTGTCCTCCTTATTTACTAATTCTGCTGATATTATAGACAACAGAGGCAATAGGCAAGAGTGAAATAGATTGTAGGTTGGGTTGAGGCCCTTTACCCAACACAACTTGGCGCTGTTGGGTTTCGCTATCGGTAAACCCAACCTACGATTTCTAATTTTGCTTATATTATAGACAACAATTGCCATTTTTCTCTAAGGTTGGATCCCCCCCAGCCCCCCTCTCATTTGGGGGGAGCCTAGATTGTAGATTGTAGGTTGGGTTGAGGCCCTTTACCCAACACAACCTATGAAAACTACTAATTCTGGTGATATTATAGATAAGAGAGGGAATTGTTTCTAAGTTATTCGCATATCTCGCGACGAAGCTCTATTCTGAAAGTCCCCCAATGACCACGGGGGATTTAGGGGGATAGTCCCCAAGGGAATAGGCACTCTTGAAATAGGCAGGGCGATCGCTATCTCAATCTCTTTCTATTTGAGAAAACTAGTAATTTAAGTTGTCTAGAGAGGACAGCCCAGAGGGCTATCCCACAGTTTAATGAGTAATTGTTTCTAAGTAATTCGCATATCTCGCGACGAAGCTCTATCCCCCTAAGTCCCCCTTAGATAAGGGGGATTTAGGGGGATAGTCCCCATTGGTAGCAACCATTTTTGTTTAATCCCTCTTCCCTAATTACCAATTATTTCCCCCAACATTTCCGGTTGGTAAATACGCAAATAATTCCAATAATTACCTATCACCGACCTCACATAATCCTGGGTTTCCCCAAAAGGAATAGTTTCGATAAACATGTCAGGATCTTCCAAACCGTATTTATTCACCCACTGTTTCACTTGATTGGGACCGGCATTATAACTAGCAATGGCTAAGAGAGAATTATTCTGATATTGCTGGTGAGTATAGTCAAAATACCAAGTACCTAGATTAATATTGTCCTCCGGATCGATTAAAATATAGTTTTCCAAATTTATCTTTCCTGCCACCCACTTCCCTGTCTCCGGCATTACTTGCATTAAACCTGTTGCTCCTACTGGGGAACGAATTTCTTTTTCAAAACGGGATTCTTGACGCATTAAGGCCGCTACTAATAAAGGATTCAAGTTTCTTTCCCGAGACCATTTTTCCAGGGTTTGGTAATAGGGTAAAGGAAACAAAGCTTGCCAATATTCCGGGGTTTGCCGCAATGCCTTCCATTTTGCCCGATCTTGAGGGTCTTCTCGCTGGCTCAATCTCCAAATTTGGTTAATTCCCGAGAAGTATTTACCCTGGGATAACAACAGCAATCCTTCGCTATATTGCTCGGGGACGGTAAGACTATTGTTGGGAATATGTTTAGTTTTGATTTCTGCTTCCCACAGTGTGGCTACTTCCTCATCTTGCCCCAACAAATAGAGTTCCCGCAACATAGGAGAACCAGTTAATAAAGGCAGTCGGTTAGAAGGTTTAATCGCTGCCGGCATTATATCCCGCAGGTTAGTAAAGTCCCCCACAGGTTTGCCTAAAATACTGGCGGCTCGCCAACTGTAGTAAGATTGAGGATGGCGAGCCATAACGTATTCAAAAGCCGCTTTGGCATCTTCCGGACGTTCTAACTTCTGGGCCCACTTACCAATCCAAAAAGCAGCTTTCCCGGCTAAATAACTATCAGGATTGTTCTTAGTAATGGGTTCAGCCCATCGCCATGCAGTGGCAAAATCTTCTTGATTTGCCGCTTCAGTAGCTTGGTCCCAACGCCAGAAAGCGGCAGCATCGCTGTTAGGATAGTGGTCTAATAAGAATTGGCGGGTTTCTGCAGCAGTTTGGGGATTATTGAGGCGAGTGAGTAATTCCGCTCTTTCTAACAAAGCTCGAGGGGCAAAGTCACCAAAATTAGCAATGACTCGCTCCAAATAATCGAGGGCTTCTTTTCCTCTGGAAAGACTAGCTAAATGGAGCAAACCTCTGCCTGTTTCTTTCGCCTGAGGATAGGTAGCTAATAGTTTTTGATACGCGGCTTTGGCCGCAGTTCTTTTCTTACTTAAATGGAAACCTCGGGCAATCCGATAGAGATTTTCTGCGGTTTCCGGAGCATTTTGGTAGGCCGTTGCTGCTTTTTCGTACAGTCCCAGTTGCCAATAACCAGCGGCAATATCTTGCCAATCTTCAGCTTGCAATCGGCTTTCATATTCTGTGACTAACTTGTCCCGAATCTCATTCATTCCCGGTGCGTCCGCAGCATATTTAGCTAGTAATAATAATAATTCCAGTTGGTCGGGATTCTTTTCCAAGCGCTGGGCAATAATTTGGTGGGTGCGAGGATGTTGGGGAAACTGACTAATAGCCTTGTCTCCATAACTGGAATCTATTTTATTTAACTTAGACAAAGCTTCCGGTACGATTAAAGAGTCGGGATAATTGTCAATTAATTTCTGCAAACTAGCGGTTGCTTTTTCTTCTTGACCAATTAATTCATATGCTTTAGCTCGTTGCAAAAGAATTTGCGGTGCTAAAACAGCATATTGCTGCTCCAGTCCCTCCAACCATTCTATGGCTTTTTCTCCTTGTCTTTGTTTAATTAAATCAGTTGCCAATAAATAGCGAGCCCGGTTGCGGTCTAAAGAAGAAGAGTTAGAGTTTTCAGCAATTTCGGTTAATTTTGCTGCTCTTGCTTGGGGGTCAAGTCCAATTAAATCCAATACTAATCCAGAATCAAGATTCTCGTTACCCGGGTCTACTTCTTCGGTAACCAACTGGGTCAACTTTTGCCACCACCCGGATACTTGGGGAGTTAATAAAGTAGAACCCAGTATGGCTACTAAGAGCAGCAATAGGGTAAATGCTGGTGTAATTTTCCGACTTTGTTGCTTATCCATTTATAGCAGTTGATAGTTGATAGTTGATAGTTGATAGTTGATAGTTGATAGTTGATAGTTGATAGTTGATAGTTGATAGTTGATAATTATACAATACCTCTCTGAGTCCTCTGGGAGACTGCAATTCGGCTACGGGGCCCCTGAGGGTCGTCGAAGGGCAGTGACCGCAAAGTCGAAGTGCAGTGTCCGGGTCGTCCAAGTCTGGGTCTTTGGGGTTTATTAATTAGTTACTATCTGGTTTATTAGGTAATTAATTGTTCTTTTAAATCAATAATTCTATAATACACTAGAAATAGTTGAAAGTAAAAATTCAAGAATGCAAATTAAAGTCACACATAGCTCGTACTTAGATTGGACAGGAGATACCCTCGCCCTAGGCTTTTTGGAGGATGCCGTCGCCCTCACGGGAGATTTAGCTCAGTTGGACCAACAATTAGGGGGCAGTCTGAAAGAATTAATTGCAGAAGAAGAATTCACTGGCAAAGCTAATACCAGTATAACAAGCCGCATCATCGGTCAAGGTTCTCTACGGAAAATTATCCTGGTGGGTATGGGTCCAGCCCCTGACTTCACTGTCAATAGCTTGCGTTTAGCCGCCGCAACTGTTGCTGGTATAACAATCAAACAGAAAAGCAAATCCCTGGCCATCAGCTTTCCCCTAGAATCCAATAACCCTTCTAATGCCGCTGGGGCTATAACAGAAGGCGTTATCTTAGGTCTACATCAAGACAATCGCTTCAAGTCGGAACCACCGGAGGAAGAAAGCAAGCTGGAAACAGTGGACTTATTGGGTTTAGCAGGAACAGAAGTAGCAGTGAGTCGGGCAGAAAAAATCTGTTCTGGAGTAATTTTCGCTCGGGAACTGGTGGCCGCCCCCGCTAACGAACTCACCCCGGTTACTATGGCAGAAATAGCCGGAGAAATGGCTGCGGAATACAATTTAGAGCTAGAAGTATTAGAGCAAGAAGACTGCGAGAAACTGGGGATGGGTTCTTTTCTGGGAGTAGCTAAAGCTTCGGAACTGCCTCCCAAATTTATTCATCTCACTTACAAGCCTCCCGGTACGCCCCGCCGCAAGTTGGCTATTGTGGGTAAGGGCTTGACCTTTGACTCCGGGGGATTGAACATCAAGACCGGTCCCGGCTGCAGTATTGAGAAGATGAAAGAGGATATGGGGGGCGCTGGAGCAACTTTAGGGGCAGCTAAGGCGATCGCCCAACTGAAACCCAATGTAGAAGTGCATTTTATCAGTGCGGCAACGGAGAATATGATTAGTGGCAAGGCTTTGCACCCCGGGGACATTCTCACCGCTTCTAACGGCAAAACCATTGAAGTAAATAATACTGATGCGGAAGGAAGGTTGACTCTGGCCGATGCCCTGGTATTTGCTGAGAAACTGAAAGTGGAGGCGATCGTAGATTTAGCCACCCTTACTGGAGCTTGTGTAGTGGCTTTAGGGGATGATATTGGGGGAATGTGGAGTACTGATGAGAATTTAGCAGCCCAGTTGAAGGCAGCGGCAGAACAGGCAGGAGAGAAGTTCTGGCCCATGCCTTTGGAGGAGAAATATTGGGAACTGATGAAATCGAAAATTGCTGATATGAAAAATACCGGTACTCGGGCTGGTGGTTCTATCACCGCCGCACTGTTTTTAAAGCAGTTTATTAAGGAAACTCCTTGGGCTCATTTGGATATAGCTGGACCGGTTTGGGCTGAGAAAAAGAGTGGAGTTAATAATCCTGGAGCGACAGGTTTTCCGGTGCGAACTTTGGTTAATTGGGTGTTGAGTTAGGGGGTTTGTGGTAGGGATTGCCCACCCTACTGGATTCCAGCCAAGAAACCGGGTTTCTTCTATTATTTTAGGAATTAATGCCAAAATTAGGCCAAGAAACCCGGTTTCTAAACCCAAGGGATAATCTAAGTGTCAATTGTTTCTTTAGTTGGTGCTATCGCTATATATTGTTCTCAGTTCTGCCAGAGTATTTGCAGTTTTAATTCCTTCCTTAATCGTTTCTAATAGTTCTAAGTCACGAATAGGTGTGATTTCTGGCAATATTTCTAAGCCCGAGCTGCCAAATTTTAGTTCTAAACCTAATTTAATTGCTCCTATCAGCCCTTGCTGTATACCTTCTTGTATACCTTGCTGTATACCTTCTTGTATACCTTGCTGTATACCTTCTTGTATACCTTGCTGTATACCTTTCTCAATCCCAATCCGTTCCACACTAGTTACATAAGGCATTTTTTTGTCCTCCTCATATTCATCAATCTCTGCTAAAAAACTGGTCTCTAAATTTTGTGGCAATCTCATTACCCAGTCGATAAAATGGAATAACTTGATTACATCTTCTTTTTGATAGCCCCGCTCGTATAACCTTTTGGTTATAAATAGTTTCCACTGTTTCCGCGAGTGATAGTCTTGGCGAGTTTCTTTGGCTTTTAAATGAGCCATGACTACCGTGGCGAAAGGGTTAGTACTTGCTTCTAGTTCCTGCCACCTTTCTCTGTAGTCCAGCAGTTTGACAATGGGAAAAGAAAATTTTACTTTACAACCCCAAATTTTCTTGCTGTATTTTTTGGGTTTCCATTTTGCTCTGTCATCTCCTAGAATTGCTAAACTAGCTACAGAACAATTATAACTGAGGAAGAGAAGGGCATTGTATTGGTACATGCGCTTTTCAAAATCCGTTTCTGGTTCGCTCTGTACTTCTAAATGAATTAACACCCATTGCTCTTTCCCATTTTTTAGCCAGACTTTTACCAGTTTGTCTACATATCTCCTCCCTAAAGACCCATCTCGCACTATTTTCTGCAGTTCTTTGTCCAGGAATGTATATTTTTTACTCCAGTCTATGTCATTTGCTACTTCAGGGAAGAAAAATTCTAGACATTCTTGAAAATAAGCCTCAATTGTCTCCTTCCAAGGGCTATCGTATTCATCAGTTGGTGTTATCACGATCTGTTGTTTTGATTATATCCTTTGTTTGCTGCTACCAGTATAGCATTGGCTGTCGAGTTCGTGCGATTGCCATATTTCGCGTGAGTTCTAGAGATGTGGCCAAAATGGTTGACTCGTGTTAGAGTAGATCTAACTATCGGGATGTAGCGCAGCTTGGTAGCGCACTTCGTTCGGGACGAAGGGGCCGCTGGTTCGAATCCAGTCATCCCGATTACAAGGATCTGGATATTAGGTACAATTAAACCTGTTTAGACCTCAAAGTGGTGGGAATGTGGGTTACAAGAGTCACAAGTCCAAAATCATTTGATGTCTTGAAGTAAGCTAGAAGGTCAATCTAGAGAATTCTAGCCGTTAATCACAGCCAGCTTAAAAATTAGGAAGAAAGATGGGTTTAGCTGAATGGTTTAAAGATTTCTGCTCTAATCTCACCATCAAGAATGGAGGAACTATATCCAACAGATATAAAAATATAACTAGACGATTGAATACAGATTACTGGAACACTACATCAGATACTTCACATAGTTTGTACGTTGGCTCATATGGGAGAAATACTGCAATCGACGGATTCAGCGATTTGGATATGATATTCCCACTACCAAATTCTGTCTACGAGAGATATAACAATTACTCAGGCAACGGCCAATCTGCTCTGCTCCAAGCTGTTAAAAAATCAATCGAGAAAACTTACTCTACAACAAGTATAAGAGGAGACGGGCAAGTAATAGTAGTGTCATTTAACGATGAGATAAAATTTGAAGTTGTTCCAGCATTTGTTAAAGAAGATGATAGTTTTACTTATCCTGATGCTAATAGTGGTGGAAGATGGAGAACAACCAATCCAAAACCAGAAATTGCTGCAATCAGGTCTAGGAACAAGGAAACCAATGGTAACTTAGTTAAACTTTGTCGAATGATAAGAGCCTGGAAGCGCAAATGGTCTGTGCCAATAGGTGGTCTTCTTATAGATACCCTCGCATATCAGTTTATCCAAAATTCAAAATATAGAAATAAGTCTTATGCGTACTACCATTACATGAGTCAAGATTTCTTTGATTGGATGGCTTGTCAAAACTCTAAGCAGAAATATTGGAAAGCACCTGGTAGCGGACAATCTGTGTATGGGAAAGGACGATTTCAATATAAAGCAAAGCGATGTTATAACATTTCCCTTGAGGCGATAGAACAGGAAAAAGCAAAGCCAAAAAAAGCAAAACAAAAATGGAGAGAAATTTATGGAACCAAATTCCCAAGCTAGCGATACTCCTGAAAATCGAAGAATCTTAGAAGGCCAATTAAGAGAATGCTATGGTCGGGTAGTTTATTCACACAAAAATCATGAAAAATCTTCAGATATATTACTTACCCGTTTATCAACTATCAAGCTATGGCAAATAATTTTATCTGCTTTAACTACAGGAGGTTTCATATCTATACTGTTTGGCTCAGGTGAAATTGGATCTGGGATTGGTATTGTAATCTCTACATTTCTTTTGATCTTGAACGCTTACACTAAAAACTATGATTTGGGTGAGCTAGCACAAAAACATAAACAGGCTGCAAATGAGATTTGGTTGATTCGTGAAAGATACTTATCGTTACTTACTGATTTGACAATGAAAACAAAGTCTATAGAGCAATTACAAGTTGAACGAGACAAGCTTCTAGAGAGTTTACACTCAGTATATGCCGGATCACCAAGCACTACTTTTGAAGCATATAAAAAGACACAAGATGCATTAAAAATGAACGAAGAGATGACATTCTCTGATGAAGAAATCGACGCTTTTTTACCAAAAGAATTAAGAGTAGTCCGCCCATCTCCTACAAGTCACAGTCAGAGCTGATAGTTTCGTTTTTCTCTCAAGGTTTCCCCATATTGATGTTGATGAAGACGATCGGGAGTTAATTATGCGTTTATCCCCCCTTTATGAACAAAAACTTTTGGATGCGACTCAATCGGGAGTTCAGCAAGGACAACGCCAACTGATTGAGAACTTATTGAAAGCTCGTTTTGGTGCGATGGACGATGAACTTTCTACCGTAGTTGAAAGGCTGTCAGTGCTTTCGCCGGAAGACTCCAGCCCCTTAATCTTGAATTTATCCAGGCAAGAATTGATTACACAACTCAGTAACGGTCAGCAAGAGGGAATAGGGAATAGGCCAGTTGTCTAAATTACTGGATTCTTACATGTCTTAACTATAGGTGAATGTTGAATGGCCAGAGCTGATAAAATTGCAGAAATAATTGAGAAACGACGCGATCGCGCCCAGAAACTAGATCGCTCTCATGCAGGCTTGAGAAGTTTGAGCATTATTTTAGAGGAGTTGGAAACTCTCAGAAAGCTGTTAAGAAAATTAGCAGTTTACGCTTTGAATGGCTCTTTACAGCATGACCTGGATCGGATTATTAAGATTACAGATGGGGGCTTTGAGGTTGATTTTAACCATCTCAGATGCTAGAGAAATTGTTTTAGAGAGTTTGAGGCAAAACAAAACTTGTGAATCACAAGATAGCCAATCCGATTCTTGTGTTGTTTGTCTTCAAACCTAAAATAAGGTTTATCCCCCTAAATCATCCTTATCAAAGGGGGGACTTTTAATATAGAAGTGTTGCCCCATATGAGAAAATATATCGAAAAGATTATCCCAATAGTCCTAATTTAATTGATTTCTTCCTTGGAAAAACGAGCTATGTTTGAGATTCGAGAGACTGAAACCTTTACTCTCTCCATGAAGAACTTGAAGGATCGCCGTGCAATTGCTCGAATTGCAGCAAGAGTAGACCGTCTCAGAACTGGTAATCCTGGAGATGTGAAGCCTGTGGGTGAAGGTGTTTCAGAGTTACGAATTAATTATGGTCCAGGTTACCGCGTTTACTACAAGCAAGTTGAACAAAAAATAATAGTATTATTGGTTGCAGGGGACAAAAGCAGCCAGCCCAGAGACATTAGATTGGCCCAGCGTTTAGCAAAGGAGTACTAGCAATGGAAAAAACCCAGCCATACGACTCGGCAAATTATTTGGAGACCAAGGAAGATATCGCTTATTACCTTGAGGCTTGTTTTGAAGAAGACGCTGAAAACTCTGAGTTTATTGTAGAAGCTTTCCGTACCATTACTCGGGCTAAGTGCTTTGACGAAATAGTAAAAGTGACTCATTTATCTCGTGAGCATTTACTCAGGAGGGAGGGCCAAGCTACGGAGATATTGCTAAACTCTTTGCTGCTCTTGGACTTAGGTTTTGCGCAATTGCAGCATAAACGAATGTGGTCATCCCTTCGGAGAGCTAAAGGAAACTTCTTGTCTACCTAAATGTTGCCTGATTAAATTTTGACAGCTTCTTCCAGCATCAACAGCTTGCTTCATCAGGCTACGACCTTGAGTAAAGTCTTCTTCAGCAAAGGCCGATTGCGCTTCCTTGCTTAATCTTGCTGCCTGACTGCCCAATGATTTTATTTCCATCTCTATATTACTCATTATCTTCCTCCTGTTCTTCTATCAATACAGCCAGATTCTCTGCTGTTTGGTAAAGTATATCCGCCTGACCTTGAAGCAAAAATTTTTGATTTGCTCTAAGATGGAAAGTAAATTAAAGTCAATTTCACAAGGAAATAAAATGTTGAGTATTAATCTAGATTGGGAATCGGAAAAGTATTTAATCGATATAATTAGTAAACAACAAACTAATAGGGATGAATTGGTTAAAAGATTACTACGTAATTATTGGTTGCAGTTAAAAGAACCGGAAACAATTTTGGAACGTCTCGGAGGAGTACCGAAAAATTTGTTAGAAGGTCCAGAAAATTTATCGGCTAGAGATATCCGCAAACAAATAATTGCAGAAAAAATAAAGCAGAAATATGACCGACAAGATTCTGAGTAATTATTATCCTCAAATATTAAAAGTTGCGCGATCGCTTGCTTTACCTCCCGAGATAATAGGGTTGTGGTGGGCAGTGCCGCACCCTACAATTCTATCAACTATTCACTATCAACTATCAACTATCAACTATCAACTATCAACTATAGCAATCAGGAATGATATGTGAGAAAAGCATATTTCCGACCCTACCGGCACAATCGGTACTTTACGAAATTTTTTGTCCATGGCCAAGTGAATGCGATCGCCAGCTCAAATAAATGCGATCGCCAGCTCAAATAAATGCGATCGCCAGCTCAAATAAATGCGATCGCCAGCTCAAATAAATGCGATCGCCAATTCAAATAAATGCGATCGCCAATTCAAATAAATGCGATCGCCAATTCAAATAAATGCGATCGCCAATTCAAATAAATGCGATCGCCAATTCAAATAAATGCGATCGCCAATTCAAATAAATGCGATCGCCAATTCAAATAAATGCGATCGCCAATTCAAATAAATGCGATCGCCAATTCAAATAAATGCGATCGCCAATTCAAATAAATGCGATCGCTGCAGGCTCACTTTTGAAAACAGATGATAATCAAAGATATTTTATAAGAAAGAGCCATACATTTTTAGTTTTTGAAAAAAGAACTTTTCTTGACTAATTGTCCACTCAAACAACCATTTAACTATCCTAAAATTTTGGCAAATATTCCAATACTTGCGTAACATTTCTTTTCCTTGTAACCACACATCTTCAATTGGGTTTTGTTCTGGAGCATTTGGAGCTAACCTAATACATCTTATTAACCATTCTTCTTCTGTTTTTCCTTGATTAAGTTTCTCTAAATATTCTCTGAATTCTTTACTATGATGATATGAAGCTCCATCCCAGATAATTAATATTTGTTTTTTTCTATTTTCCTCTATCAAATAGTTTACAAATTTTATTGTATTCTCTGTATTTCCCTGTGGATATCCTTTTACAATTACTTTGCCCGTTCGGTAATTCATTGCTCCATAATAAGTTTGTCTTTTTTTCTCATTTTTAATTGGTATTTCAATTCTACTATCTGTTTTTCCCCACACATACCCGCAAATATCACCCCAGATTAAATGGCATTCATCCAAGAAAAATATGAGCAATTTTTCTGATTCAATTTCCTTTCTATGTTTTTCTAAAAGCTCTTCAATCTCTTTTTTTTTTGCTGTTATTTCTTCTGGTTTTTTATCAGGATTCTTCTTCTGTGATTTTTTCCAAGAAACCCCTGCTTCATGAAACAGCTGATAGTAGCTAGATTTGGCAGCAAATGTCACTCCAAAATTTTCAGCAACATAATATTCTAGTTCGTTTAGATTCCAGGTTTTATTATTTTTTAACCAGGTGATAACTTTTGTTTTTTCGGATGGACTTAAATATCCTTGTGAGCCTTTATGAGCTAGCTTAATACCCTCCACTCCATTCATTATAAATGCTTGTTTCCATTTGCTTATGAATCCAGAGCATACTTTCAACACTTTCATGATTTTTCTATGTGGATAACCTCGCAAGGTCATGCTTACTGCTAGTGCTCGTTTCAATTCTCTTGAGTCAGGATTGGACTCAATAAAGGCATCTAATTCTTCCATCAAGCGTACAATTCACTACTATCTCAGTTTCTCACATATCATTCCTGATTGCTATATCAACTATCAACTGTTATAATAACTGAAAGTTTAGGCATTCCCCTCAGAAACATGCTCCCACACTAATTCAAGATACTGACTTTCCATTAAGAAAGCACCCCGAGCAAAACGAACCCCCCAATAACCCCCAGGACGGCGATCTAGCACCACTCCTTCTTCTCCTAATTCCAGAATATCCGCAGGACGCAGCATGGGCATGGGTTCAGCAGTCTTTAAATAGGTAGGCAAGGCCACCACTCTGACTTTATCGCCAACAGCTAATTTTTGCTCGCTCATTGTTTTGAAGATAAATGACTTTCTGTTAATTGCTTTGCCATGTTAGCTTATTTTTCAAAGTTCCATCATGTCATATAACATGACATATAATCTTGCCAGGAGGTAAAATAATGAATGACCCAGAAAAAAGCGATTCCAACAACCATCATCTTACGACAGAGGAAAACACCAACATTAGAGTACCCTCTTGGGGCAAGGCAACTCTCTTAGAAGAGGGGGCCCAATATCGAATCAATCGCATTGAGGTGAAACCGGGACATCACATCAGTACCCAAATGCACTACCATCGTAGCGAACATTGGATTGTGGTTTCTGGTACAGCGAAAGTAATTTGCGATGGGGAATCCAAGCTTTTGACTCCCAAACAATCTACCTATGTTCCCATGAACACCGCTCACCGAGTAGAAAATCCTGGAGTAATTCCTTTGGTGATGATTGAAGTGCAAAATGGGGAATATCTCGGGGATGAGGACATTATCCGTTTCCCAGAAGATAGTTAGTGGATAGTGGATAGTGGATAGTGGATAGTGGATAGTGGATAGTTGATAGTTGATAGTTGATATAGCAATCAGGAATGATATGTGAGAAAAGCATATTTCCGACCCTACCGGCACAATCGGTACTTTACGAAATTTTTTGTCCATGGCCAAGTGAATGCGATCGCCAGCTCAAATAAATGCGATCGCCAGCTCAAATAAATGCGATCGCCAGCTCAAATAAATGCGATCGCCAGCTCAAATAAATGCGATCGCCAGCTCAAATAAATGCGATCGCCAGCTCAAATAAATGCGATCGCCAATTCAAATAAATGCGATCGCCAATTCAAATAAATGCGATCGCCAATTCAAATAAATGCGATCGCCAATTCAAATAAATGCGATCGCCAATTCAAATAAATGCGATCGCCAATTCAAATAAATGCGATCGCCAATTCAAATAAATGCGATCGCTGCAGGCTCACTTTTGAAAACAGATGATAATCAAAGATATTTTATAAGAAAGAGCCATACATTTTTAGTTTTTGAAAAAAGAACTTTTCTTGACTAATTGTCCACTCAAACAACCATTTAACTATCCTAAAATTTTGGCAAATATTCCAATACTTGCGTAACATTTCTTTTCCTTGTAACCACACATCTTCAATTGGGTTTTGTTCTGGAGCATTTGGAGCTAACCTAATACATCTTATTAACCATTCTTCTTCTGTTTTTCCTTGATTAAGTTTCTCTAAATATTCTCTGAATTCTTTACTATGATGATATGAAGCTCCATCCCAGATAATTAATATTTGTTTTTTTCTATTTTCCTCTATCAAATAGTTTACAAATTTTATTGTATTCTCTGTATTTCCCTGTGGATATCCTTTTACAATTACTTTGCCCGTTCGGTAATTCATTGCTCCATAATAAGTTTGTCTTTTTTTCTCATTTTTAATTGGTATTTCAATTCTACTATCTGTTTTTCCCCACACATACCCGCAAATATCACCCCAGATTAAATGGCATTCATCCAAGAAAAATATGAGCAATTTTTCTGATTCAATTTCCTTTCTATGTTTTTCTAAAAGCTCTTCAATCTCTTTTTTTTTTGCTGTTATTTCTTCTGGTTTTTTATCAGGATTCTTCTTCTGTGATTTTTTCCAAGAAACCCCTGCTTCATGAAACAGCTGATAGTAGCTAGATTTGGCAGCAAATGTCACTCCAAAATTTTCAGCAACATAATATTCTAGTTCGTTTAGATTCCAGGTTTTATTATTTTTTAACCAGGTGATAACTTTTGTTTTTTCGGATGGACTTAAATATCCTTGTGAGCCTTTATGAGCTAGCTTAATACCCTCCACTCCATTCATTATAAATGCTTGTTTCCATTTGCTTATGAATCCAGAGCATACTTTCAACACTTTCATGATTTTTCTATGTGGATAACCTCGCAAGGTCATGCTTACTGCTAGTGCTCGTTTCAATTCTCTTGAGTCAGGATTGGACTCAATAAAGGCATCTAATTCTTCCATCAAGCGTACAATTCACTACTATCTCAGTTTCTCACATATCATTCCTGATTGCTATATCAACTATCAACTGCTATATCTTTTTGCAGATTCTGACAACTAGGGTAGTCTTGTTCATAATTACTCCGAGAAGAATCAGCAGTGATTAATTCTACTTCACCGTCATCATTAATCAGCCAACCTGTTGCTTGTACTAAAGTAGCGAAAC
>CAXFYD010000051.1:0-22077 GCA_964006365.1 Trididemnum miniatum | reverse complement strand
AAACCGGCCGCGGCGGCGGCATCGACTTTTCAGTGTTCGAGGCCAGTTGTCAGATACTGGACCCGGCGCTGGGTGTCACGGGAAGTGCCGCCGGTGGCCAGAGTGCCACTAAACTCGCGCCCCGCGGTCGTCCGCCGGAAGGCAAGATGTACCCTTTTTTCCGTTGCGCCGACGGCTACGTGCGTATCTGTATTCTCAACCCCCGGCAGTGGCAGGGAATGAGTGTCTGGCTGGGTGACGAGCACCCTTTTACCGATCCGTCCTTTGGTAACCTTGGCAAGCGCTTCAAGCACATGCGTGAGATCAATGCGTTGATCGCTGATTTGTTTCTCGACAAAACCGGTGACGAACTTGCCGCCGATGGCCAACGTCGAGGAGTACCGATCGCCGTGGTCGCCTCACCGCAACATGTGTTACACGACGAGCATTTTGCCGCACGCGAAGCGTTTACAACACTGGAACTGGCCCCCGGCCTGACAGGCGCCGCACCACACGGATTCGTTAAAATCGACGGACAGCGGGTTGGCATCCGCAGCCCTGCCCCATTGCCAGGCTCAGCGCCCCGGGAATTCCGCGGTCAGTCCAATAGCCCTGCGGATCCTGCAGAAGCAGGTAACATGGAGCGGCGCCCCCTTTCCGGTATTCGTGTACTGGATCTTGGCGTCATTGTTGCTGGTGCAGAGCTTGGGCGCCTGTTCGCCGACCAGGGTGCGCAAGTGATTAAAATCGAGACCCGTGCCTATCCGGACGGCCTGCGCCAGTCACTTGATGGCGCCCCAATGACCGAGTCTTTCGCCCAGGGTACACGGGGCAAGCATTCACTGGGCCTGAATCTGCGCAGTGAAGAAGGCAAACGACTGTTCAAGGCTCTGGTGGCAAAGTCCGATATCGTGGTCTCCAACTTCAAGCCTGGCACCATGGAGTCCCTCGGTTTCGCCTACAGCGAGTTAAAAGCGATCAACCCCCGTATTATTGTTTCCGAGAGCAGCGCCCTGGGCGACAGCGGGCCAATGAGCAAAAGCATGGGCTACGGCCCTCTGGTGCGAGCCAGTAGCGGTTTGACTGGCCTGTGGCGCTACCCCGACGAAGAGAGTGGTTTCGGTGATGCGCTGACCATTTTCCCGGATCACCTGGCAGCACGGGTTTCAGCGACTGCAATATTGGCACTGTTGATCAAGAGGGAGCGCAGTGGTTTGGGCGGCACCGTCAGCCTGTCCCAGGCCGAGACCATACTGATGACACTCTCCAGCGAACTGCTGGCGGAGTCCCTGCAACCCGGGTGGCTTAGCCCCTGTGGAAATCGCGGGCGGTTTGACGCCCCCTCCAACCTGTTCTCCTGTGAGGGAGACGACGAATGGTGTGCCATTGATGTGCGCAGCGACACCGAATGGCAAAGCCTATGCAAGGCCATTGAGCGCCCGGATCTGGCCACAAATGAGAACTTGAAAGATGCGGCAGGCCGCCTGGAGAATCGAGAGTACCTCGAGAAGGAAATATCTGCTTGGACAATGTCTCGACCTCCCCAGGAGGTGAGTGACATCCTCCAGAACGCTGGAGTTGCTGCAGGCACTCTGCGACGTATTCACGAGTTGCCCGACGATGCGCAGCTGCAAGCCCGGGACTTTTTTCGGGTTAATGAACAGCCGGGGCTCTCCTCTCCCCTACTAACGGAGAATGGGCCTGCCGGCAAAAGCTTCCTCCCGCCACCGAAGATCAGCCCCGCGCCCTTCGTGGCCCAGCATACTCGCCCGCTGATGCGGGACATTCTGGACCTGGACGACGCCGAAATCGACGCACTGATCGAATCCGGCGACCTGGAGGAGATGGAGCCGGACGCAGCCTGAACCCGCACACCGTAAACCAGTACCACCAAGCTGAGTTAAAAGAGGAAACCACAATGGACACCGCAGCCCAACAAGCAAGCCTGGACAGCATCAACGAAGCGTTCTCCGCGCAGTGCACACATCAGTGGCTGCAGCGTCGCACCACAGCCAGCCAACGAATTGAAAAACTGCAGCAGTTACGCGCCGCCATTGCCTCGCATACGGATGAGATTAAAGTCGCCCTGCAGCAGGACCTCGGTAAAAGCCCTGCTGCTGTGGAACAGGGAGACCTGGGTGCCACCTACCAGGAAATTGACGATGCCATTGAAAACCTCGAGTCCTGGATGGCGCCGATCGAGGTAGAGACCTCCCCCGCCTTCGCTGACGGCCGCGCCAGAATGATCTACGAAGCCCGCGGTATTGTCTTACTGTTTGGTCCCTGGAATTTCCCCTTTAACCTGGTTTTTCAGCCCCTCGCTCAAATCATTTCCGCGGGCAACTGTGCCATCGTAAAACCCAATGAAGTCGCACCCAATATCAGTGCGGTGACGGCGAAGATCATACGCGCCGTCTTCCAACCCGAGGAGGTGGCTGTTTTCGAAGGCGATGTCAGCTTAGCTAATCAGCTACTTGAACTGCCGGTAGACCACATCTTTTTCACCGGCAGCCCTGCCGTCGGCAAAATCGTTATGACAGCCGCTGCCAAACACCTGGCCTCGGTAACATTGGAATTGGGCGGCAAGAACCCAGTGGTCATCGACAAAGATGCTGACATCGCGGACGCCGCCGGCAAAGTGGCCTATATGCGTAATATGAACAGCGGCCAGGTCTGCCTCTGCCCTGAGAATATCTACATTCACGAAGACAAGAAGGACGAATTCCTCGCCGCCGCCCAGGCCACCTACCAGGCCATGTTCTATCACGAAGGTGAATTGAACCAGGAGGTGCAGGGACGGATTATCGACGCGCGTAATCTCCTGCGCATCAAGGGCTACCTGGAAGACGCGAAAGACAAGGGAGCAAAGGTTTTCTGCGGCGGCGAAGTCAATGAGGAGTCGATGGCCGTGCATCCCACCATCCTCACCGACGTCCCGATGGACGCGAAAATCCAGCAGGAAGAAGTGTTTGGCCCGATTCTTTCCGTTATGACGTACCGCGATATTAGCGAGGTATACCTTGCCCTGCACGATCAACCCAAGCCGCTGGCGCTGTATGTATTCTCCCGGGACGATGATTTTGTTGAGGAGGTACTAGCCAATACGAGCTCCGGTGGCGTCACTGTCAACAACTGTATCCTGCACGTTGGCGAGCAGAATCTGCCATTTGGTGGCGTAAACAATTCAGGTATCGGTCGCTACCACGGGGTGCATGGCTTTCGGGAGCTTTCCCATGAACGCGCCATTTTGTATACGGCCTGAGCAACACCATTTCGAGTATCGGACCAGCTTACGGGGACCCAAAGCATGACCAGTCAATCTTCATCGCGTTTCAACCTGGAAGGCAAAGTTGCCCTGGTTACAGGAGCTTCCGCTGGGCTTGGTGCCCATTTTGCCAGGGTGCTGAGTGAAGCCGGCGCCAGTGTTGCAATAACCGCCCGTCGTGAAGACAAGCTGGTGGAATTAGCCACAGAGCTCAGCAACAGCGGTGGCAAAGCCCTGGCCATTTCCCTGAATATTGCTGACAGTACCAGTTTCGAGGATTGCTTCGACCGCATCGAGGAGTCCCTGGGGGCTGTCGATATCCTGGTCAATAATGCTGGGGTGTCTGGCGACCCGGGCTTCTGGCGAGATATTTCCCTTGATAACTGGAACAACGTCATGGACACCAACCTGAATGGGCTCTGGTTAATGTGTCAGGAAATGTGTCAGCGCCTGGAGTCCACGTCGAGAGCAGGAACCATTATCAACGTGTCCTCTATTTACGGCCACCGGGAAGGACTGTTGAAACTTCCCTACAACGTTTCCAAAGCAGCTGTCATGCAACTCACCAAGACTCTCGCCGCTGAACTGTTGCAGCAGAAGCTACCGATCCGAGTTAACGCTCTTTGCCCGGGCTATTTCGATACCGACATCAATACGCCAATCACAGAGTCCGAATCGGGGCGCCGTTATCTTGCCAGCACCCCTGCTGGACGCATGGGACGCTTTGAGGAACTCGACGGTGCACTGTTGTTGCTCGCCAGCGATGCGGGCTCCTTTATCAATGGCACCTCACTGGTGGTCGATGGCGGGCACCTGGTCAAGCCTATATAGCCTCCTGTCCCCTTCTCAATCATCCTCAAGTGCTTTTACCTGGGCTAAGCGTTAGAATCGTCAACCATGGCAAGACCAAGCAAGCCACTCATTGCGAAAGACAAAACGCTGAAAGTCGCCCTGAAGATTGTCGACAGTGAGGGGCTATCCGCCCTTAGTGTTAGACGCCTCGGCAAAGAACTCAACATCAACGGTTACTCGCTCTACCATCACTTTAAGAACAAAGATGGTATTGTGATTGCACTGTGCGAGTACGTACTGGAGCAGATTGAAGAAACCGAACCGCAGGATCAAGCCTGGCAAGAATGGGTACTGCAATCCCAGCTACGAGCTTATGAGGTGTTGAGTCAGCACCCCAACATCGTCCCGGCGCTGCTCAGGTATAACCTACTGGGAATCAGTAAGAGTGCCACGGAACAACGCGCCAGATTTCTTGCCGACCAGGGCCTGCCCGCCGCAGCTATCCTGGCCCTCATAGAAGGGCAGGTTATTCTCACTGCCGGATTTCTGAGCCTTGAACCCATGGAGGAAAACTTCAATCGGGACGCCTCCCTGGAATTCGAAGCTCCTTTTGTCTATGAGTTGGGAACGAGGGCCGGGTTCTTACCCCGGCCAAAGCTGCTGGAACTTGCCACCCGATCGCTGATCGAGGGCATTGAGAAAGAGTATTCGCTGGCGTAGACAACTGAGCCGCTGTCGATGGTCGCCAGCGGCTTGTCGGTTTACTTGAACTTGAATTTCACCGGCATATTCTTCAAGCCGCTAACGAAGTTCGACTCCAAATACTTCGGCTCGCCATCCAGCTCGATAGACTCCAACCTGGGTAGCAATTCCCTCAGGTAGGCTGCGATTTCCATCTTGGCGAGGTGCTGACCGAGACACATATGCGCGCCAAAGCCGAATGCCAGATGTTTGTTATCTTCTCGCTCAATCCGAAACTGGTCACCATCGGGGAACATCGACTCATCCCGGGCAGCGGAGGCAAATAGCAGCATCAGGTTATCGCCCTTGGCGATTTTTTGCCCCCCGACCTCAACATCTTCGACAGCAGTGCGCATGAAGTGCTTGACGGGTGCTACCCAGCGAATCATCTCGTTGGCCGCAGCCGGAATCAGATCGGGATTGTCACGCAGCTTCTGGAGCTGCTCAGGGTGCTCCATTAGCGCCAGCAATCCTCCGGCCAGGGAAGCGCTGGTTGTATCGTGACCGGCGGTCACAACAATTAACAAGTATCCGAGAATACCGGCCATGTCCATGGGTTCGCCATCGATCTCGGAGTTAACAATAACACTGACCAGATCGGTACCCGGATTAGCTCTGCGCTCCTCGATCAAGGGAGTCAAATACTCAAAGAACTTCATGATCGCCTCAGCCTGGGTGAGGTTTTCATCGGAAATGATGTTGTCGTCCTCATGGCCAAATAGCGCCTGCGTCAAGGTGATGACCTTTAGATCATCCTCCTTTGGTATACCCGCCAGACTCAGAACCACTCGCAGCGGATACCAAAATGCTACGTCTGTGGCGAAGTCACAGGTAGGCGCCTGGCTTTCCATCAGGTCCACATAGGACTTGGCCGCCTCTGCCACCATGTCCTCAAGTGCCTTCAGGTTGCGAGGCATAAACCATTCACGGGTTACGTTCCGGAACTTGCGGTGCAGATCTCCATCCATGGCGACGAGGCCCCTCCCCGTTTCGCCAAAGTCAAACTCATCCAGGTCCTGCTCATTTTTTATCGGGAGCATCGCTGTGCGCGGTGCGGCGAGAAACAGATCGGTATTACTCTCTACGAAGCGAATGTCCTCAGCTTTGGAGATCATCCAGGTGGGCCGATATCCCTCAGGCTCCACCCAGCACACTGGCTGCTCCTTGCGAAGCCTTGCCATGATTTCATAGACCTGGGCGGGGTTGCTGTAGCTCTTTGCTAGCGCCAGGGAAGTAGCTTCTTGTTGAATCGACATTCTTATATCTCCTCGCTGAGGTTGCCGGTTTATTCTGACATTGTCTGATTATATATTCTGACACCGTCTGATTATTTGATCAAGAATCTTTCGCTCTCAGAATCGCAATTTATATTCCGCAACGATCTATCCACATTAGGAGACCGAAATCCGATTCTAGGCACGGCTGATTTCCGTACGCAATTCAGATCCGATCTGTTGCAGCAGCGCCCTTTCCGACTGTGCTTGCTGAGGTATTCCAGACTGCAGCACTTCCAGCGTCACATCCAGAAGCGATTCAAGTAAGTGATCAGGAATCTTCAGGCTACGGTGATGGGGGACTGTTTCGGCAATCACAGATTTGACTTCTTCCGCCCCATCGACCCAGCTGATTATGCAATGCAGGACCTCATCAACCATCGAGTGAGCCATACGTTGGTGATCGTCGAAGCCGAACTCCTGAAACACTTTTTTTGCACTAAGATCGCGCCGGTAAAACTCTTCCAGGATCAGAGGGACAACATCACCTAGCTGTTCTGTAACATGCTCTAAAGCCCGCTCTATGAGCTCGCTCTTTTCGCTGCTTGAACCTACCGTACTTGCCTGCTGGACCATGACTACCTCCTGCAGCATTACGTTTTAGCTGCAGCCTTTGTTAAAAACAGTCTGTCACAATACACGGTATATGTCACCGAACATTGACACATATCATCATCTATGTATCATGCGTTAGCCCGCTGTCATATGCGGCGATTTCCAATTAGACCGACCAGGCTAGCTGACTGTGGTCGTATAAATAAGAGGAAGAATTAACGTGTACCCCGGAAAATACGCAGAACTGCATCCTGAACGACCGGCTCTTGTCATGGCCTCGACCGGGGAAACTGTCACCTACGCGGAATTCGAACTCGCTGTAATCAACTGGCTCACCTGCTTCGTGCTACCGGTCTTCAGCAGGGCGATCACTACGCAATATTCATGGAGAATAATGTTCACTTTGTGGAAGCCTGTGGCGCCGGTGAGCGAGCGGGACTGTACTACACGCCGATAAACTCTTACCTGAAAGCGGATGAGCTCGCCTACATTGTTAACAACTGCGATGCCAAGGTACTCATAACCTCCGCTGCAAAAATAGAAGTAGCCCGCGAAGCATTAGCCAGCTGCCCCAACGTGGAACTGGCGTTGGTCGTGGATGCAGACGAAGACGAGCAATTCAAAAACTACCGAGCTGAGATTTCGCTGCAGCCTGATGCCCCTATCAGCGACGAGTCCCTGGGCTGTGGAATGTTGTACTCGTCGGGCACCACCGGGCGGCCTAAGGGTATTCTGCGCCCGCTGGCAGGAACGCCGCCAGGCGCAGAATTGCCACAACTCACCATGTTCGCGCAGTTGTTCAAATTTCGCCAGGATATGATCTATTTGTCACCAGCGCCGCTCTACCATGCGGCGCCGCAGGCGTCCGTGGGCATGACTCTCCGCTATGGTGGAACGGTTATTATCATGGAGCGTTTTGACCCGCAGTTCTATCTGGAACTGGTTGAACAGTACCGTGTAACCCATAGCCAACTCGTGCCGACAATGTTCAGCCGGATGCTTAAGCTTCCTCAGGATGTCCGCGACAATATAGACGTTTCATCACTCGAAAGTGCGGTTCACGCCGCTGCGCCCTGCCCTATTCCCGTGAAGGAACAAATGATCGATTGGTGGGGGCCGATTGTTTACGAATACTACAGCTCCACCGAAGGCCTGGGTTTTGTTTACTGCGATAGTGCTGAATGGCTGGAACACAAGGGAACTGTGGGCAGAGTTCTCGCTGGAATACTTCATATCCTCGATGAGGAGCACCAGCCAGTGCCTACTGGAACCCCCGGGGAGCTCTGGTTTGAGAGCGATAGCACGTTCGAGTATTACCAGGATGAAGAGAAAACCAAAGAGAGCACCTCCAGCGACGGCAGCAAGTCGACGGTAGGTGATATCGGCTACCTGGATGAAGACGGCTATCTCTACCTGACCGACCGCGCGACCTTTATGATTATCTCTGGCGGCGTAAACATCTATCCCCAGGAGTGCGAGAACCTGCTGATCACCCATCCCAAAGTAGCGGATGCGGCAGTATTCGGCGTACCCAATGCGGACCTCGGTGAAGAGGTAAAAGCCGTTGTCCAGGCAATGCCCGACGTTACCCCCAGCGATGAACTAGCTGCGGAACTCATCGCTTTCTGTCAGGAGCACCTGGCTATCCAAAAATCGCCACGTTCCATTGATTTCGAAGCGGAACTGCCACGCTTACCCACCGGCAAACTGTACAAAAAGGCTCTGCGCGAGCGCTACTGGAAGGACCAGAGCGGCCGGATTGTCTAGCCTTTTTCACGATCACGCAATTGAGGAGTATCTAGTGAGCAATATCGAAGATCGCGTAATACTGATTACCGGCGCTGCCAGCGGCATTGGGCGCCTGCTGGCCAGCCAGGCGGCCACACGAGGTGCATCTGTTATCGCCTGCGATATCAGCGAGGAAGCGCTAAACACCTCGGTCGGCGATATAGTCGAGAACGGAGGCAAAGCCATTGCTATTCGCGCCGATGTCACCGACTGTGATGATATGCATGCAGCGGTAAAGGCAGGCGTAGAGAAGTTTGGGCGACTAGACGTGCTGGTTAACAACGCGGGCATTATGCCGTTGGCGTTTTTTGCTGATCACGCAAAAGCCGGGAAAGCCTGGAGCCGCTGTATCGATATCAATGTGAAAGGGATTGTAAACTGCATCTCCGCAGTACACGATCAAATGATCGATCAGGGCAAAGGTCATATCGTGAACATCTCCTCTATCTACGGCAACTATCCCACCAGCGGCGGTACCGTCTATGGCGCTTCCAAGGCCGCCGTAAACTACCTGAGTGAATCACTGCGCCAGGAAACACAGGGCAAGATCAAGGTGACGACAGTTCGCCCAACCGCCGTACCCAATACCGCTATCAACGAGGCAGTTATCAATGAGCGCGCCTCTGAGGGCCTAATGGGCGGCAATGCCGCCGACATGTTTGAGCGCCACGCTGCATTGATTGAGGGCAAAGCGCCGGCATCGTGGATGGATGCTGATAGCATAGAATACCTGATGCTCGATCCTGAGCCTCTCGTGGAACAGATTCTTTATGTCATTGATCAACCCTGGGGCGTTTCTATCAGCGATCTGACGGTTCGCGCCAGCGGCGATCTGTTCGTCGTCTAGAAGAACTCTGACCAGCCCAAGCCAGCATGAAGCTACCCAGCCAGATGTTGTCGATGGCCTGGCCGTGGCAGAGGAAGTAACTATGAGCAGTTCGGCGCCCTCCCTTCTCCAAATCAATGGCAGTGTGGCTCCAGGCTTTGAGTCGGTCAGAGATTGCTTTAAACACCAGATGCGCACCCTGGCAGAGCGCAACGCACAACTCTGCGTGTACCACAAAGGCGAAAAGGTCGTGGATTTGTGGGGCACAGCGATAGGCGATGATGCCTTCTCGCCGGATTCGCTGGTCACAGTATTCTCCAGCGGCAAGAGCCTCGAGGCCATCGCGGTGGCCTTCCTGGTGGATCAAGGGCTATTGGAATACAGCGCCCCAGTTACCGATTATTGGCCGGAGTTCGGCGCCAATGGCAAAGATGGAATTACTGTCGCCGACGTAATGCGTCACGAGGCGGGCCTGGCGAATCTGGAAACGACGGTCGATATGGAAGACCTGTTTACCGACAAACTGAAGCAGAACACTGTGGGTCGAATTCTTGAGCAGCACGCACCGGATTATAGTGGCGCAGAAGGCGGAAAGCGCGAATACCACGCATTAACCCGTGGCTGGATCGTGAACGAGCTGTTCCGTCGAGTAGAACCTCAGGGGCGCACCATCGGCGAGTTTATGCGCGATGAAGTGTGTGGACCACTGGACGCAGATGTGAAGATCGGCATTACTGAAGAGGAACTGCCGCGTATTTCCAAGGGTAAGGTGCTGGGTTTTGGCTATCAGTTTTTTCAGAGCCTGATCCCCAGGTTTATGGGGCGGCGCATCGTGCACAATATCTTCCAGATTGTCTCACGGCTGATTCGCCTGGTCCCAAGTATGATGAGGAGCCGCAAGAAAGGCTATCCACCACCGCTGGATGGGCGGTCCGACATGAACGTGTTCCAGGAGCCCAATTTCGCCAGAGGAGAAACACCCTCGGCCGGAGCGAGTTGTTCGGCCCGGGGCCTGGCCAAATTAGGCGCGATCATGTCCGGCGGCGGAAATTTACAGGGGCGACAGTATCTCAGCGACAAGGCATGGCAGGCCCTGCACGCGAATCAAAAAGAGGCACAACTAGGGTCCTTAATGGTGACGCGCTTTACCCAGGGCGGAGTGGACTACTTCAAGCCCCCTACCCAGAGCAGCACTCAGCTAGAGAGGGACTTCAATGAGGGGCGCGAGGGGTTTTATGGCTGGATGGGCTTTGGCGGCTCTATTTTCCAGTGGCATCCTGAGCACGATATCAGCTTTGCCTTTGTGCCGACCTCGCTGCATTTTCTGGATATGGTGAATGAGCGCGGCAAGAACTTTCAGAGCGAAGTTCTGCGATGCGTACAACGCCTGGGGTAAGCGCTCTACTCTTTGTGCAGCAGCGTTCTTGCCTGCACTCGCAGATCTTTCTTCAGTACTTTCCCAGAGCCTCCCAGGGGTAGCTCTTCAATTTGTATGTAATGCTTCGGCTGTTTGTACCTGGCCAGATTATCGCCAACATATGCCTGTAAAGTCGCTGGCTCAAAGCTCTGCCCTTCCTTGGTCACAATAAAGGCGACGGGCACTTCCCCCCATCTATCGTCTGCCAGTGCCACCACTGCCGCTGACTCCACCGACGGGTGGGCGTAAAGTAAATTCTCAATTTCAGCGGGATACACATTCTCGCCACCGGATATAATCAAATCCTTGATCCGCTCTTTAAGATACAGGTAGCCGTCTGCATCCAGGCAGCCGCCGTCTCCGGTAAAATACCAACCATCTTTGAAAGCAGCAGCGGTCGATTCCGGTAAGTTCCAGTATCCGGTAGCCATCACAGGTGAGCGGATGGCTATCTCGCCAATCGCCCCAGTGGGAAGTTCGTGCCCCTCCGGGTCGACGATTTTAATCTCAACGCCGGACATGGGGCGCCCCACGGACTGCAGGCGCTCTGAATCCTCTTCATGGTCCGCGGGCCTCAAAACGGAGATGTTCAAAGACTCAGTGGCACCGTAACCCTGACAGAATCTGCAGCCCACATGCTCGATCAAACTATCGCGCAAAGGAATCGGCATAGGCGCAGCGCAGTACATGATATAGCGGAGACTACTGAAATCTATTTCTCTGAATCTCGGATGTGATAGAAACATCTGCAGCATAGTGGGCACCCCGCCTAACATGGGAATAGCACGCTGATCCATACAGTCGAGAATCTGCTCCAGATCAAATTCAGGAAAGATGACGATGCCGCAGCCCCTGGCGAAGGTGCCATATTGCCCTGAAACGGCCCCACTGGTGTGGAATATGGGCATGAAGTTCAGGTGCTCCTCGCCAGGGCGCATGTCGTAGGCATCTTCCTCTTCTGCATGCCACATGCGGCCTGCGTTCATCACATATTCCTGGGTAATCAACGCGCCCTTGGGTCTACCCGTGGTTCCACTGGTATAAAGCTGCAGCACGATATCTTCTGCCTGTATCTCTATTTCCGGCCTATGTGAGGGGTGCTGGCTACACCAGTGTAAAAATTCTCGCTCATCACCAGCCGCCTGGCCATTGAGCAGCACGAGTCTGTCAGCTAGTGCGTTGGGGTCTTTGATGCTCTCGATGAGAGGCAGGAACTCCGCCGCGACGAAAAGAAATTTCGCCTGGGAATCCTCCAGGATATAGGCAATCTCGGGTGCCGCCAGACGCCAGTTTACGGGTGTAAATACCAATCGCGCCTTGGCACAGCCGTGCATGATCTCAAAGGCCTGATCCGTAGTTTTGCCCAGATAGGCAATACGGGAACCGGGCGCGATGCCTTCGGCGAGCAGGCCGTTTGCTAGCCGGTTTGTAGACTGCTCAAACTGCGGCTAACTTGTTGTGCGATCGCCCTGGGTCATGGCGATACCCTCGGGGCAATGCTCTGCATTGTGGCTGACTATGTGCCCAAGCGGGAGAAAGTGAGGTTCGATATATTCAGCTTTGGGCGACATGATAGGTTTTCCCATCGGTTGCGGCGAGAATCACGGATTAATACCGACTCCAATTTGCACCCTTAATGTTACATCCTTGCATACATGTGTCAATCTTAGGGTGACAATTTTAAAAATTGTGCCACGATTAGACGCTACATTTTAATCCGACCGGAAGCCTTTCTGGCAACTTCCTGAGTATAAGAGGTGAAAATGAACTTTGAGTTTCCAGAGGCGGCGGAAGAATTCCGCGCACAACTCCGTCAATTCCTCGCCGATGAAATTCCCGACTGGTGGACACACTTGTTCAGCGATGACGAGCGAGTATTTCCTTTCACCCGCCAGTTGTGCCAGAAACTCGCAGATCGCGGTTGGCTCACCATGGCCTGGCCCCGTGAGTTTGGTGGCCAGGATGCAGATATATGGATGCAATTAGTACTCAGCGAAGAGATGCGATATGTCGGGGAGCCCAGGGGGCCCCAGTACATGAGCCTGAACTACATTGGGCCCTTGATCATGCAGTCCGGCACTGCCGAGCAACAGGAGCGCTTTCTCAAGCCCATGGCGGCCGGGGATGTTATGTGGTGCCAGGGGTTTTCGGAGCCCGATGCAGGTTCTGATCTTGCGGCAGTCAAGACGCGCGCTACAGACAACGGCCAGTGCTACGTTATCGACGGTCAGAAAATTTGGACGAGCTACGCCCAACACGCGGACTGGTGCTTGCTGGTAGCCCGATCAGATCCGGAATCCAGCCAACATAAGGGCCTGTCTGTATTCGCAGTTGATATGAATACACCAGGCATCACGGTGCGGCCCATCGATTCACTGGGCGGCCCTTCTGAGATCAATGAGGTTTTCTTTGACAACGTAGAAGTCCCCTATGACTGCCTGATCGGTCCTGTCGATAAGGGCTGGTCAGTGATCATGGCGGCCCTGGCCAACGAACGTCTCGGCATTGCCTTTCACGCCTACGTACTGGAGGCGTTTGACAGATTTCTGAGTTACGCCAAAAACACAGTCGACGAGGCAGGTCGCCCCTTGTCGGAACTGCCTTCGGTCAGGGAGGGGCTGATCAAGATCCATGCTCGCTGGAGAGCAGCCCGACTTCTGGTTTATCGGGTTGCGGCGGACCATGCCCGAGAGAAGTCGGACGCGATGGGCCCGGCAATCTATAAAGTCTACGCTTCCGAAGCGAACATGTTTGCTTCTCAGCTAGGCTTCGAACTCATGGGCCCCCTCGCCCAGCTCTGTGAGGAAGACTCATTGGCACCGCTGCAAGGCTTTACACCGACACATTGGAAACAGGGAATACCTTCGCTTATTGCCGCCGGTTCCAACGAAATTCAACGCAATATCATTGCTCAGCGCGGCCTGGGCTTGCCCCGGTAAAGGAATCTCAGATGCAACTCAACCTCAACGAAGTTCAGGAGATGATCCAGGACAATGCGCGTCGATTCTTCGCTACAGAGCTGGATCCGGAAAAAATTCGTGCCATTGAAGCCAGCGCTGACGGCCACTCCAGAGAGCACTGGGCCCGCATTGCGGAATTGGGCTGGAACAGTCTTTCATTGCCGGAATCTGCAGGTGGCGGCGGCCTGGGTGTTCTGGAGCTGTGCATACTCGCTGAAGAGGCTGGGCGCGCGGCGGCCTCTACCCCACTTCTAATCAGCTCGGGTCTGGCAGCCAGGTGTCTGCAGTCTGTTCCATCCAGCGATGTTGC
Source organism: Trididemnum miniatum (assembly GCA_964006365.1). Taxonomy (NCBI): domain Eukaryota; kingdom Metazoa; phylum Chordata; class Ascidiacea; order Aplousobranchia; family Didemnidae; genus Trididemnum; species Trididemnum miniatum. The sequence continues at coordinate 8,170 of CAXFYD010000051.1, read as the reverse complement.
CACGGAACTATTGAACCGTCTGGCCACCAGCGATTGCGTGATCAGCGCAGCCCTGCTTGAGAGCGGAGCCCGCGACGAGCGAGCCATTCCATCGATGGAACTGCAGGAATCGTCAGGCTCCGTCAGCTTAAGCGGCAGCAAGCTATTGGTACCCTACGCTTCCGTGGCCGATGTGTTGCTGGTTTCTGCCCGCGGTTCCCAGGGAGAGCCGGCCATCGTAGCTGTAGATACCAGTATCGGTGGCCTTGAGTTCAATCGACATTCCACGCTCGGTGGTGACCCACTTTTCCAGGTGATGTTCAGCGATGTCGTCGTGCCCGAACACTGTGTGCTGGCTCGAGGCAAAGACACGGTCGAGGCGCTGGATAGCGCACTGGAGACAGCCACGCTGTTGTCCCTGGCAGAAGCGGTTGGCAACTGTGAGGGAATTCTTCAGCTCACCACGGAGTACGCCAAAATTCGCAAGCAATTCGGCCAGGCGATTGGTTCCTTTCAGGCGGTGTCGCACCCGATTGCCGATATGCGCATTGAGATCGACGCCCTTCACCTGCTGACCCTTGAGGCGGCCTGGCTACTTGATCAGGGCGAACCCGCAAGCATGGAAATCGCTTCGACCAAGGTCCTTGCCAATGAAGCAGTAGCAAGATTGGCGCTGGACGGACATCGGCTGCACGGTGCTATCGGTTACTCGAACGAATACGACCTGCAGCTTTATACGCGCCGCGCCAAGGCCTTCAGCGTTGCCTGGGGCGTAACCGATTCCCAGGTGGAACGGGCCGCTCGCGCGCTTGGAATCTAGTCGGTGAGCGGACATTGACGGAACTAAGCCATGGATTTTGAATTTTCAGATGAGCAAAAATTGATCGGCGAGCAAGCCCGGTCTTTTCTGCAAAAGGAGTGCACCTCCGAGGTTGTGCGCCAGGTGCTGGACACGGATGCCCCCTATGCCGAGAGCCTTTGGCAACAAATGGCTGAACTGGGTTGGATGGGCATTGCCATTCCAGAGGAATACGGCGGACTCGGATTCTCCTACCTTGAATTGGCTGTGATCGCGCAGGAAATCGGTCGCTCGCTGGCGCCGGTACCGTTTTCCAGCTCTGTCTACCTGGCAACTGAGGCACTGCTGCTCGCAGGCAGCCCCGCTCAAAAAGAAAAGTGGTTGCCCGAGCTTGCCAGCGGTAGCGTCATTGGCACACTTGCTACTCATGCCCTGCAACAGGGAAGAGAGTCCATTCATCCGCAGCTTTGCGCGTCAGGGGAAACTCTCCAGGGCAAGGCGCTGCTTGTGCCGGACGCGGAGATCGCCGATTTCTGTGTACTGCTGTGCCGGGAAGATGATGGTCAGGAGCTCTCCCTGGTGGTGCTGGATTTGGCACAGCCGGGGGTCTGCGTAACGCCGGCGCAGGGAACGGACAGTACACGCAACGTCGGCGATCTCAGCATCGACAATGCCAGGGTTGAGCGGCTCGGAGAGAAAGGCGCGGGGCCTGAACTACTCACCCAGCTTTCGCGCCGCGCTGCGGTATTGTTCGCCTGGGAGCAACTGGGTGGCTCGGATGCAGCGTTGGAACAAGCGAAGGACTACGCCATGGGCCGCTTTGCATTCGGACGGCCCATTGCCTCATTTCAGGCCATCAAGCACAAGCTGGCCCATGGCGCTGTCAAAAACATGCTGGCCCGCTCAAACTGCTACTACGGCGCCTGGGCACTGAATACCGATGCGCCCGAGCTTGAACTCGCGGCAGCGACGGCCCGGGTCTCCAGCAGCCAGGCCTACTACTACTCGTCAAAAGAGAATATTCATACTCATGGTGGCATGGGCTTCACCTGGGAGTTCGATTGTCATCTTCACTATCGTCGCGCCAAGTATCTGTCAGTGGTTATAGCCGGCGAAGCGGCGTGGAAAAAACGCCTGACAAGCGTACTGCTGGAACGCGATCAATCCTGCAACGATAACGGGGGCGCATCGAATGGACTTCAGTGACACGGAAGAAGAAGCCGTTTTTCGCCAACAGGCGCGAGACTGGCTCGAAAACAACCTACCGACCGCCTCCGAACTCGAAGGGATGGACGAAGTAGAAACAGCAAAATTCTGGTACAGGAAGCGCTTCCAGGGTGGCTGGACCTGCCTTACCTGGCCCGAGACGTACGGGGGTAAGGGTGCCTCCCCCATCCAGGAGGTGATCTGGGAGCAGGAGGAGCAGCGCCTGGGTGCTCCGTCCAGCCAGATCATGGGCGTGGGTCCAAATTTGGCCGGGCCAACCTTGATGGCCCACGGCACTGATCAACAGAAGGAAAAGTACTTGCCCGCCATCGTGTCCGGGGACCAGCACTGGACGCAGATCTTCAGTGAGCCTGCCGCGGGTTCCGATCTTGCGGGCCTGAGAACCAAAGCAACCCCCACTGAGGGCGGTTGGTTGATCAACGGTCAGAAGATATGGACCACCAATGCTCATCGCGCCGATATGGGTATCATGGTCACCCGTACCGACCCAACCGTCGCGAAGCACAAGGGGCTTGCCTATTTCGTCGTCGACCTTAAATCTGCAGGCATAGAGGTTCGCCCCATCAAGCAAATCAACGGTGAGGCAGACTTCAATGAAGTGTTCTTCACCGACGTGTTCATTCCGGATGAGAATCTGGTGGGCAAACCCGGAGACGGCTGGAAAATCGCCCTCACCATACTGATGAATGAGCGCGCGACAGCCTTTGAAGAAGATAGTGACATGTACCTCAACAGCAAGCACCTGGTGGGGCTCGCTCACGCTCTTCAGGACAGTGGCACTTCGCTGGTAGAGGACAGTGACCTGAGCTCACGCCTGGCAGACTGGCACTGTGCAGAATCCGGCCTGAAATACACCACCTATCGACTACTGACCGCCCTGTCGCGGGGTGACACTCCTGGGCCCGAAAACTCCATTATGAAGCTGGTTGCGGCGGCCCAGTCGCAGGATATGGCCAGCTATGGCCTGGATCTGCTCGCACAGTGCGGCCTCAGCCCAGAAAATAAGGAGTTCGGTGAGTTGTACCAGCGCTTCTTCCACGCCTTTATGACCACACCCGGCACGCGCCTACTGGGGGGAACCGACGAGATTATGCTGAATATTATTGCTGAACGGGTATTGGGAATGCCTCCTGATATCCGAACCGATAAAAACACCCCTTTCAATGAAATCCCAACATCCGCCTAGTCTGTAGTGCGGAAAGGTAAGAACCGTGAATGAACTGCTGAAGTCCTTCGACAATGGGCTGCTGACACTGACCATCAATCGGCCGGAAGCACACAATACACTGAGCCAGACGCTGACAGACAAGCTAATGGAATCGATCCAAGAGGCAGCGGCTGATCCAGAGGTGCGCTGTGTGGTACTGACCGGAGCCGGTAAGGTATTCAGCGCCGGTGGAGATATCGGCCAACAGGCATCTGGCGATCACTTGGAATCGGATCGACAAGACCCGGAGGAAGCATCGCGCGCTCTTGTCATTACCCTGCGCAAAGCCATGGAAATAAGCCGCTACCTGCACGAGATGCCAAAACCCACTCTGGCAATAATCAACGGTGCCGCCGCCGGCGCCGGACTGTCACTGGCGCTAGCCTGTGATTTACGCTTCTGCCTCGATACAGCCAAGCTAACCACAGCCTTTTCAAAAGTTGGGCTCTCTGGTGACAACGGCGGCAGCTACTTTTTACCTCAACTGGTGGGTGTAGCAAAGGCCCGAGAACTCTATTTCACATCAGATGTAATCACCGGCCAGGAGGCGCATGCACTGGGGCTGGTCAGTCGAGTGGCAAGCAGCGAAAACTTCGAAGAAGAATCACAGGCTTTCGCCCACTACCTCGCCAGTCTTCCCACTGTGGCGATTGGTCATATCAAGCAAAATCTAAACGCGGCCTGGAACCGGCCAATGGATGAAGTGTTTGATCTTGAGGCAGAGAACATCGTGCAGTGCATGAAGACCGAGGATCACCAGGCGGCAGCGCAAGCCTTCATGGAAAAGAAGCCGGTCACCTTCACAGGGCGCTGACTGCCCCAGCGCCGGCACGCATCAGTGTTTTGAGAGCAGCAGCGCCGGAACCATGAAATCCACAAGAAAGGCCCGCTGCTCTTTTCTCCCGTAGTCATCACGCATCAGGAGAAAACCGTGTACACCGATAATCAACTCCAGCATGCGTTCATTGGATAGACCGCCGCGCAATTGCTTATTATTGCGCCCTATTTCCATCAACGGCGCCCATATCTCCATCAGGTCACTGCGAATACCTGCATTACCCATCAGCAAAAATTGATCCAGCCGATGGTCGGTTTCCTCTTGCACGATGTTGCTGATCAACTTGTCCCGCCTGGCGGCAGCAACACAATACAGAGAACCCTCTACCAGTGCCTGCTCCAGATCTGTGAAGGTGGAAAACTTCTTACGGACTTTAGCGGCGATAACCGCTAGGCGAAGACGAAGTATCTGTTCGATCAAGCTGGCGCGATCTTCAAACACCCGGTACAGGGTTTTTCTTGAAATCCCCGCTTCGGCAGCGATATCCCCCATTGATAATTTCTTCGAACCATGCAGTTCCATTAGCGCTATCGAGGCTTCCACAATGGCTTGCTTGGAGGTACTCCCCCTGCTTTTGCGTGCGGGTTCCTTCTGGTTTCTGACCGTCACCGATAGTCTCTCTGTGTACATGATACTGCTGGCATGGTGACACATTATATCTTTTGTGTCACACTCGAAAAGCTTTAGCATTATATAGGCTGCACTAAGCCTTGTGGTACGCCGAAGGACCCCCTGATGTCTAAAAAGGTTTATAGCTACTGCCGTGGATGCACCTCTTACTGCGGCCTTGAATTTCAGCTTGAAAACGACCAAATCATTGCCATGGCTGGAAACAGGCAACACCTGGTCTCTGAAGGCTACAAATGCATCAAGGGCGATATGTCGGTGGATTTGCTCAATGGTGGAGAGTTTCGATACTTCGACAGTCAAAAACGCAATGCTAGCGGCGAGTTAGAGGCTGCTCCGACGGATCAGATTTTAGACGAGATTGCTGGTCGGATAAGAGACAGCATCAGTGAACATGGCCCCAGTTCCGTCGCGCTTTATTGGGGCACCGCTGCCTACCGAAAATCGTTCAGTTTGCCCGTCGCCAAGCAGTTTATGAATGCCATCGGCTCACCCAAGCTGTTCTCTACAATGACCATTGACTCCTCCGCGCACTGGGTGGTGAATGGCCGACTGGGCATTTTTGCGAGTGGCAAACCCTTCTTTGAGAATGCCGACGTGCTGGTATTCACGGGCACTAATCCCGTGATCAGCAATGGTAATCCGGACACATCGACGCCATTGGTTAATCAACGTAAAAGGTTCAATGAGTTTACTGCCCGAGGCGGCAAACTGATTGTTATTGACCCTCGTGAAACCGAAACCGCCCGACAAGCGACACTGCATCTGCGCCCGGTGCCCGGTACCGATGCAGAGCTGTTTGCCGGATTCATTCGTTTGCTATTACAAAAGAACCTACATGATAAAACCTTCTGCCAGCGTTTTGTAAGCAACCTGGATGAACTGCGAGCGACGGTAGAACCCTATACACCGGAATTTGTAGAGGCGCGCACAGGTATCACTCCGCTGGAACTGGAGCGTGTAGTCGATACCATCGGCGCCGCCAGGAAGCCCAGCATTGGTTTCGGCACCGGCACCGCGATGTCGCCCAATCCAAATACGGCTGCCCATATGGTAGAAGCGCTGAACGCCTTGGTTGGGGGTTTCAATCGTGCCGGCGACCCAGTGATTAATCCCGGGATATTTCATAAGAAAAAGCTGACAGAGAGAGTTATTCCGCCGAAACGTAGCTGGGAACACAGTGAAAAACTGCGTTCAGGTCACGGCATGCTATACGGTGAGTTCCCGACCTCGCGCCTGGCCGATGATATCCTCAACGACGGGGCCGGGCAGATCAAAGTGCTCATTGTTATGGGCGCCAATCCCATGATGGCCTTCGGTCAGCCAGAGAGATTCAAACTGGCGGCAGAGAAACTGGATAGTCTTATCGTACTGGAACCGCGCGCCACCGAGACCACGGCGCTGGCAGACTACGTCATCGCCACACCGCTTCAGTACGAGGTTGCAGATTTTAACCTGGCAGTGGAACCCATTATGCAGAATCAGCCTGTTCTGCAATATACCGATGCGGTAGTCCAGCCACCCGCTGGCACTCTCACCGAATGGAAGTTCTTTAATGTAGTGGCAAACCGGCTGGGACACACACTCATGTGTACCACAGCCGGATACGCCAGTAGTAATCACAAAAACGGGATTCCGCTCACTACGAATAAAGACTGGACTACAGAAGAACTGATTGAGGGATTTATTTCCAGGGCGGGCATCTCAATGGAGGACGTTCGCAATAGTCCGAATGGCCTGCAACTTGAATTATCCGAAACGGTATTTCAGGCCGCCGCGGAGGACGACGGGGCCAGGTTAGATTTATGTCCCAGCGACGTGGCAGCTGAAATGAAGGCCATATACAGTATCGCTCCAAGCTCTCCCAGAGCCTACAAACTGCTTTGCCGTCGCATAGTGGAACTCATGAATACTGAGTTTCGGAACAACACCAGGCTGGAAAGTCGATTTAGCGGCGACTATGCACCGCTGTTTATTCATCCCGCCGATATTGAGCGAGAGGGATTCAGCCCGGGGCAGGAAATCTCCATAACCGGAGAACACGGGGCCATTATTGGAGTCGTCAAGCCCGATCCATCGATGATGCCCGGTGTCGTGGCCATGCCACGTGGATTTGACGGTAAGTCTGATGGTCAAAGCAGCAACCACAGCTCTGCGCTGGTATCCATGGCGTTGGAGCATGTCGCCAATATCGATGCGATGCCTCAACAATCGTCCATTCCTGTGGATCTGGCAGCCTTAAGCTGACCGGCTTTCAAACGAGTTATCGCGGCCGTAAGCCATCTTCCAGGAGCTCGCACAAGCTAGTTAAAAAGCGCGAACGCTCTGTCTTGGGTAGGTCATAAAGCGCCTCACCGCGCATGAGCATGCGATAAGAAACCGATTGAATAGTGTAGAGCACCAGGCGCGCGAGCTGTTTGGGGGGCTTATCGTCACGAATAGAGCCCTCATTCACACCACGACGGATGAGCGAATAGTACAAATCGACGCCACGCTTAAGCTCGCGGAGCGGTAGCCCCACCCTGGCAAGAAAATCTTCGGACAGGCGTGCTCCACTGTTGTAGCCGTCGAACTCAGCCAGAAACCGGAAATCCAACTCAAGTTCTTTTTGGGAAAAAAGCTGCAACGGCGCCTGAACCATTATCTCGCGCGCGCTCCATTTGCAGCCTCAATCAGTTCGCAGAGGATGCTTTCCTGAGCCCGGCCGATTCCTCCCAATACATTAGCTTGCACGGCAAAGCCCAAATCGGTCTTGTCCTGGTAGTAGCGATACAGGCTTTGACGACTGATACCCACCGCCACAGCGATATCCTTCATCTGGGTCTCGGCATAACCCTGGTCAACAAAGAGTCGCTGTGCCCCCGACAGAATACGCTCCCGGGTTTCCTCGGTCTGGTAGATCATCCTGTTCGACTTGTCACTCACCACAGCATCTCTCAAGGGGCTCTTCAGAAATTATACTTCGCTTTCACACCCCAGTACTGTTGAGAATTGCGCGGTATCATATGCAGCAGTGTCGGGTTTGAGGTGCCCGCATAGATGACGCTGGCATCTACGATATCTCCCGCATAAGACTCATCGAATACGTTGTTCACGAAAGCGGTAATCTCGTAGCGGTCTGATTTGTCGCGAATACCCGCCCGCAGATTGGTAATGCCATAGCTGTCCTGGATCGTCAGTGGGTTCTGGTCGATGCCAAAGCGAACATCGTCTTGCCAGGTGTAGACCACGTTGGCAAAAAGATCGAAGGGCATGGAATCCAATGCCTGACTGTAGTCCAGCATAGCCGTGTACTTCCACTCCGGTGTATTGGGCAGTGTCCCGCCATCGATGGTCTGCGTGCCAGTCACTGGGTCACAGCCCTCCTCAGCGGTCTGTCCTTCCCAGCAATCAGCTCCGGTGTAGTCATTGACCGACGCATCGATGTAAGCCATGTTCAGGGTCAGAGCGAATGCCTCCGACAGCAGTGTCACCGTTTCCAGTTCGAATCCCT
>CAXFYD010000050.1:0-16000 GCA_964006365.1 Trididemnum miniatum | reverse complement strand
TAGCATTTTTTTCGGATTTCATATTACTAGGTCAAATAAATATATGTGGTGGGCAATGCCCACCCTACAAATTACTACAAATTACTTGGTGTTGGGTTTCCTGTCGGAAACCCAACCTACAATATTAATAAGTAATCAAAGCGATCGCCTAACCGAAAACAAATATCCTTGGGTGTTGGGTTTCGTGTCGGAAACCCAACCTACGATCTTAATAAGACATTTGAGGTTATCTTAAAGACAGATGACCGTTCCTTTAGAAAAAATGCCTCAACTAGATAACGTGTATCAAATATTGGGCTTGAAAGATATTGCCCAGCGATCGCCATTGCAGCAAGAATATTCCCAGAAAGAGATAGTTAACCTCATCCGTCAGGGTTTTCCTCCCAGTACAGCGGAGCAAGTAGCGGAGTATTCTGGCTTTTCTAAAGCAAAAATAGCCACTTTGCTGCACACTTCCGAAAGAACTCTATCCCGGCGGAAAAAAGAGAATAAACCTCTCGACCCCACTGAGTCAGATCGGCTTTATCGCCTTGCTCGGATTATTGCTCGTACCTTAGAAGTATTTGAGGATGCTTCTGCAGCGAAAAACTGGTTAAAAAGACCAAACCGTGCTTTAGCCGGGGTAGTTCCTTTTGAACTATTGGACACGGACGCGGGTACTCAACAAGTGATGGAAGTGCTTGCTCGAATTGAATATGGAGTTTATAGTTGAGTGCATGAGTACCACCGTGAGTTAGACTATATTAATAATAATATGAAACCACAAGAAATTTCATTAGAGTCGGGAATCACTGGGGTTACTGATGCTCAAGGAAATATATATCCTCCACCAGGAAGGAAAGTCAAAATTGAAGCTAATCATAGTTTGAATCAAATGCTTGATTTAAGCGGCAAATTCTTCGAGCCACAGTTAGCATCTATTGGTTTAAGTAAGGAAGAAATTGAAAGACAATCACTTCAAGATTTGAAGCAAAGTTTAGATAGAGTAAATGAGGCGATTTCTAAACCAGAGTTTTTTGGAACTATAGGTCTTGCATTTGATGCTGAAGTTGGTTTGTTAATTACCCAAAATAAATCTAAGACTAATATCCATCAAGTTGGTATTTTACCAATATTGCTTGAGCGAAAAAAACTTATCCTTGAGAGAATCGCATCTCTCAAAGGAAGCAAAGGTCTTTTAGGCTTAAAAGACCTAATTTCTCAAGTAGAAGATCGAAAAATACGAGAGCAACTACAAGAACAAGTTGAAAGTCTGAAAGAAGAACAAGAGATTAAAGAACAACTTGAGAAAACTGAAAAGGAAAGTCTTAGAGAAAAAAATAAAACTTTTGATGAGATTGAGCAACTAACCAAAAAGACTGAAATGCTTGAGCGGCGTTCAAAAGTCTGGCTATCTTTCCTGGAGAGAGAATCTGTAGCTACAGTTGTTGGTGCAACTCTACTTGTACTAATTACTTTTACCCAAATAATTGCTATGTTTATCCAGCTCGAAAGTACAGAAATTATAAACAATGCATTTCTTCTTATATTGGGCTATTTCTTTGGACAATCAAGCCAGAAAAATCGAGATACTGAAGGTGGATCGAAGTAATCAAAGCGATCGCCTAATCCAAAACAAATATCCTTGGGTGTTGGGTTTCGTGTCGGAAACCCAACCTACGATCTTAATAAGACATTTGAGGTTATCGTAAAGATAGATGACCGTTCCTTTAGAAAAAATGCCTCAACTAGATAAGGTGTATCAAATATTGGGCTTGAAAGATATTGCCCAGCGATCGCCATTGCAGCAAGAATATTCCCAGAAAGAGATAGTAACCCACCCCTAACCCCTCCTAGGAGGGGAATTGAGGTACAGAGAAATAGGTTTTGAGGCAGGAGACAGGTGTATAGATGTACCTCATGAATCCAAGAAACGCTATAATGCATTTCTTCTTATATTGGGCTATTTCTTTGGACAATCAGGTCAGAAAAATCGAGATACTGAAGGTGGATCGAAGTAATCAAAGCGATCGCCTAACCGAAAACAAATATCCTTGGGTGTTGGGTTTCGTGTCGGAAACCCAACCTACGATCTTAATAAGACATTTGAGGTTATCTTAAAGATAGATGACCGTTCCTTTAGAAAAAATGCCTCAACTAGATAACGTGTATCAAATATTGGGCTTGAAAGATATTGCCCAGCGATCGCCATTGCAGCAAGAATATTCCCAGAAAGAGATAGTAACCCACCCCTAACCCCTCCTAGGAGGGGAATTGAGGTACAGAGAAATAGGTTTTGAGGCAGTCCACAGGTGTATAGATGTACCTCATGAATCCAAGAAACGCTATAATGCATTTCTTCTTATATTGGGCTATTTCTTTGGACAATCAAGCTAGAAAAATCGAGATACTGAAGGTGGATCGAAGTAATCAAAGCGATCGCCTAATCCAAAACAAATATCCTTGGGTGTTGGGTTTCGTGTCGGAAACCCAACCTACAATCTTAATAAGACATTTGAGGTTATCGTAAAGATAGATGACCGTTCCTTTAGAAAAAATGCCTCAAATAGATAAGGTGTATCAAATATTGGGCTTGAAAGATATTGCCCTGCGATCGCCATTGCAGCAAGAATATTCCCAGAAAGAGACAGTAACCCACCCCTAACCCCTCCCAGGAGGGGAATTGAGGTACCCCAGAAATAGGTTTTGAGGCAGGAAACAGGTGTATAGGTGTACCTCATGAATCCAAGAAACGCTATAATGCATTTCTTCTTATATTGGGCTATTTCTTTGGACAATCAAGCCAGAAAAATCGAGATACTGAAGGTGGATCGAAGTAATCAAAGCGATCGCCTAATCCAAACAAATATCCTTGGGTGTTGGGTTTCGTGTCGGAAACCCAACCTACAATCTTAATAAGACATTTGGCGTTATCTTAAAGACAGAGGTTTTTAAATTATAACTATCCACTATCCACTATCCACTATCCACTATCCACTATCCACTGCTATAGGTTGTGGGTTTAGTAGAATGAATTATCTGAGCAAGAATACCGAGAATAAATGGAAGATTGTCTAAATAATGTTCTCCTGGTTCTATAAAAACTTGATTTCCTTCTAATTTAAGAAACTTCCAAATACTTCCTGTAGTTACTCCTGCGTAAATACAATCAATTTGATTTTTTTTCTCCAGGTTAAAGATTTGGGCGGCGATCGCTTCCGCAATACATTGGGGAATACCAGATTTGATATTATCATTTTTAGCTTCTACTACAAGTACAATAGGAGCGGTTATAGTTAACTGTTCTGGAGAATGACTGATAAGAAAGTCACATCTACCAGTCAATCCTCTAGTTTTATCGATATTGAACTCGCAACCTGAAAATAAACTAATTTGCCGTTTAAATTGCTTGCGTATTTCTACGAGAATAGGTGCTACAATTAATTCAGAACGGGCTTTTTCTGTATCTATCTCCAATGCTAAAGGAATATTTTCTTCTAAAGTTTCTTGTAAGAGGGCAGTAGGTGCTATAGTCTCAACTGAGGTAAATAAGTCAACCCGTTGTTCAATTATTAAATTAAATTGGCTCTTGAGGTTATCTAAAGTAAAATCACTGTAAGACATGGGATTGGTTGTTGGTTGGTGGCACGGGCTTCTAGCCTGTGGTTGGTTGTTGGTTGGTGGCACGGGCTTCTAGCCTGTGGTTGGTTGTTGGAAATATTGTAGTGAAATGTAAATTGACCTATATATAGGTGGGCGCATTTCCTCACAATACCAATATATTACTTGCCAACCCACTTGTCAAGCCTTTTTCTGACCTAGAGCATTGGTTATGTGTTATATTAGTTAACAGTAAAATTCAATTGTCAATGAAAAAAGTTTATTTACCGGGATTACTCTTTATCTTATTGCTGCCTTTCACTGCTTGTACCTCTACTAATAATGAGAATAATTCTCAAAACTCCCAAGCAGTACAACCTTTAATTGCTGGGGCTATTCCAGATCGAGACCCGGAGAAACTACAGCGACTCCATGGCAAGTTGGTGGATTATTTGACTGCAGAATTAGGTGTGACCGTAGAATACAAGCCCGTAACCGACTATGCAGCAGCGGTGACGGCTTTTCGGGTGGGAGACCTGGATTTAGTGTGGTTTGGGGGACTGACAGGGGTGCAAGCCCGATTACAGGTTCCCGGTGCGAAGGCCATCGCCCAACGAGATATTGATGCTCAGTTTCACAGCGTTTTTATTGCTCATAAAAAGAGCGGGATTCAACCATTTGAAGACATCAATGGTTTGCAAGCTTTAACAGGTCGTACTTTTACTTTTGGCAGCGAGTCTTCTACTTCGGGTCGTTTAATGCCTCAATATTTCTTAGAACAGGCAGGAGTTAAACTGGAAGACTTGAAAGGAAAGCCTGGTTTTTCTGGTTCCCATGACAAGACTATTCAGTTAGTAGAAGCTGGTAGTTATGAAGTGGGAGCGTTAAACCAACAGGTGTGGGAAAGTCGAGTGAAAGAGAAAGAGGTTGATTTAGATAAAGTTGAAGTAATTTGGCGCAGTCCTGCTTATTACGATTATCATTGGGTTATTAATCCTAAAGTTGAGGAACGCTATGGGAAAGACTTTGTAAAAAAAGTCCAAGCTGCTTTCTTGAAGTTAGATGCTAATGTAGCAGAGGAAAAGGAAATTTTGGATTTGTTTGGGGCTGCCATGTTTATTGAAACGGAGAATGCTAATTATAGGGAAATTGAAGCCATAGGGAGGAAGATTGGCAAGATTAAATAGGTTTCACACAGAGACACAGAGACACGGAAAGGAAGAAGGAGAGGAGGTTCCGATTTTCGAGTTGAAAGGAGTAACTCAAGAGTTTGATTCTTGTACTGCTTTGACTGATATTAATTTGCGGATTTATCCAGGGGAAAGAGTGGCTTTGGTGGGTTCTTCTGGTGCGGGAAAAAGTACTTTGATTAGTTTGCTCAATGGGACTTTATGGCCTACAGTTGGGGAAGTTTGGGTTTTGGGATCTAATTTGGCTTCTGTTTCTCCTGGGAAGTTGCGACAAATACAAGCACAAATGGGCACTATTTATCAACAATTTAATTTAATTGATAATTTAGCTGCGATCCACAATGTTAATGCTGGTCATTTGGCTCGCTGGCCTTTTTGGAAAGCTGCTGTTTCTCTTCTTTTTCCTTTGGAAGTAGAAACTGCTAGGATTGCTTTGAGTCGGGTGGGGATTGAGGAAAAACTTTACGCAAAAACTAATTTACTTTCGGGAGGACAGCAACAAAGGGTTGCTTTAGCCAGGGTTTTGGTGCAAAATCCTTTAGCTATTTTGGCTGATGAACCTATTGCTAGTTTGGACCCAGAGTTGAGCCGGGAAATAATGGATTTGTTGCGAGAGATGAGTGTACAAGAAGGGAAAACTTTGGTGGTGAGTCTCCACGATCTGGAGTTGGCTCTTCTGAAGTGCGATCGCCTGATTGGATTGCGTGAAGGTAGAATTATCTTTGATGTTGCTTGTGAGGATATTTCTCAAAGGGCGATGGACGATCTTTATAAGTAGTATTTTTGTATTGAGTTTATTTTTCGTAGGTTGGGTTGAGGTAACGAAACCCTTGGGGGTGTGTTCAAAAATAGTTGATAGGGTTTTTTCGTAGGGTGGGCATTGCCCACCACAGCATCTATCGCCATAGTCAAAAGCAGTATCAATAGTCTCCTGACGGACTGCAGCCACAATATTCTGAAAAAACTAGATCTTCTACCCAACTGGTTTTGACCACACCCACCCTTGGGCCTAACAAGCCCAGGAAACTTGTGTTGGGCGGTAGTCGAAGGGTTTCCCTATTCCCTCTTGCCTCTTGCCTATTCCCTATGCTATAACTAAAATATTCAAATTAAGAGAAGTTAAACCATGAGCAATAGTGATGAGTTGGCGAAGGATATCTTAAGCCATTTCCTCGCACCTTACGGAGAAGTGAAAAGAATTAAAATAGAGCCGCCTGAACCAGAGAAGGTTGATATTTTCTGGCAGGAAAACATGGAGCATATTGAAGGGTTAAAAAATCAAGATTTATTGCTAAAAATGGCGGAAACTCCTTTTATATTGCGGCGATTTTCTGCTCCCCTAGATGTTGATGACGTACAGGATTGTCTTGGTACTATAATGAAAGTACTAGTGGCTCTCGACAAGAAAAGTTTTCAGAAAAAAAACAATTTGAGGGAAGACACAATTATTAAAATGTGGATTCTAACTCCCACAGTATCGGAGGATGTTTTATCTGGATTTAGCACTCAAAATAAAAAAGATTGGTTGCCAGCATTCCATTTTTCTCCAGAAATTTTTCACACTTGTATTGTGGCCATCGACCAACTACCGCAAACTCCGGAAAATCTCTGGTTGAGAGTCTTAGGTCGGGATAAAATACAACAACAAGCAATGGAAGAATTAGAACAATTAGAATACGATAATGTTTTACGATCTGCCACCTTGGAGTTGCTGTACAATCTACGCCATAATTTAAAAGATCGAGAAGGTTTGGATGAGGAAGATAATCGGTTGATGGACCGTTTAGAAACTCTTTACAAAGAGGATAGAGACAAGGCTGTCAAGAAAGGATTTGAAATAGGTTTTCAACAAGGCATTAAGGAGGAAAGGCAAAAAGAAATTGAAAGTATAATTGTAGCTCGTTTTGGTACGTTAGACCCGGAACTAGAAAGAATTATTGAGCCTCTATCTGCATTCCCTGCTAGTGAGTTTGCTCCTCTACTCTTGCAGTTATCTCGCCAGCAACTCTTGCTTCGTTTCTGAGCAAAAAATTTAACCGCAGATGGAACTCACAGGCAAGATGCCTGTGCCACGATAAACACAGATGATTGAGGATGGTTATTGGTGGGAAGCATATTTTGGTAATTGCCGTTTTTTTGCTTCCTTTCTATTTCTTAAGATACTATAGCAGTTGACAGTTGAACTGAGTTTGATGAATTCTCTTATATTAGTTGCTGGGGCTACGGGTGGAGTGGGACAACTGACTGCAGGTAAACTACTGCAAGAAGGTTTTCAAGTGCGGGTACTGACCCGTAATCAGCACAAAGCAGCAAAAATGTTCGATCGCCGGGTGGAAATAGCGATCGCCGACCTTCGCGACCCCTCGACTCTTCCGCCAGTAATGGAAAACGTCACCCATATTATTTCCTGTACTGGAACCACCGCTTTTCCTTCCAGCAGGTGGGATTTTGAAAGCACGAATTTGTTAGAATGGCTTAAAATCTACTCCAATAAAAAATACGCTCTCTCTGTTGCTAAAAATAGTCCTGAAATTGCGGATGCGGTGGGAACGATTAACTTAGTAAAATCCGCTCCCCGAAACTTAAAGCGATTCATCTATATCTCTTCTGTGGGCGTTGGTAGTTCGGACCAATTGCCCTTTAAAATTCTCAATGCTTTTGGGGTATTGGATGCTAAAAAGAAAGGAGAAGAAGCAGTAATTAATTCCAACCTACCCTATACGATTATCCGTCCCGCCCGACTAATAGATGGCCCTTATACATCTTACGACCTCAATACTTTATTGCAAGCAAAAACCAAGGGAAAATTAGGAGTAGTTATTGCTCCTGGAGATAAATTATTTGGTCAAACTAGCAGGATTGATGTGGCCACAGCCTGCGTCAAATGTTTGAGCATTCCGGCAACAGCAAATAAAGCATTTGCTATCATAAATCAAGGCAAAAGACCGGAGGCGATCGCCTGGTCCGAACTCTTGACTAAGATCTAAAGCCCTCTTTCATATTAATCAGAAAACTTTCAAACATTAATGTTATTAATTTAACTTTTATCTTTTCAAGAAACCGCTATGGTGGGCAATGCCCACCCTACAACTCTCCTCATTCCGGTTGATAGTTCCTCTATCAACTATCAACTATCCACTATCCACTATCAACTATCAACTATCCACTATCAACTATCCACTATTCACTTGTTACTAAGAGTTTCAATTTAACTAGAGTTTTACGGGTATTAGGATTGAGTTCTCCTGTGGAAATTATTTTCTGAAGTGATTTGTAAAAGCGATCGCTAACAACTTTCTTATACTCATTGAGCTTAAATGGAGGCTTAGGCAAGGTAGACTCACCTTTATCATAGGCTTCATAAGCATTTAAAAACCATTTAGAAATGTCAACCTGGGTGGAATAATAGACGCTACCTCTCCACAACATTTTTGCTGCGTCAGTATTAGAATTAGATTGTTTGGGAAGGTCAACCTGGGTGGAATAATAGACGCTACCTCTCCACAACATTTTTGCTGCGTCAGTATTAGAATTAGATTGTTTGGGAAGGTCAACCTGGGTGGAATAATAGACGCTACCTCTCCACAACATTTTTTTTGCGTCAGTATTAGAATGAGATTGTAGATTGGGATTTTGGTTAGCAAATTTCATTTTAATTTTGTCTTTGTGTTGTTATAATTCATGTTTTTCCCATTAAACCATTATATTTGGTAATACTTCTCCTTACATTAGTATTAATACTGATATTGCACGATTTACGATCGCGAGATTGTCAAGACTACTTTCCTCGTTCACAATGTAGGATAAAGAATCATCCCCACCGTAAGACTTGACAAAAGGACAAAACTATGTATTTGTAAAAATCCCACAATTAGGAGTAGTTATTGCTCCTAGAGATAAATTATTTGGTCAAACTAGCAGGATTGATCTGGCCACAGCCTGGGTCAAATGTTTGAGCATTCCGGAAACAAAAAATAAAGCATTTGCTATCATAAATCAAGGTAAAAGACCGGAGGCGATCGCCTTTCGCGGCGCTTCGCGCACCGCTTTGCGGATCCCTTCGGTATCGCCTGGTCCGAACTCTTGACTAAGATCTAAAGCCTTCTTTCATATTAATCACAAAACTTTCAGCGTTTGCCATTTCGGCGAATATACGAACTATCCACTATCCACTATCAAGGAGTGAAAATGAGATGAAGACTTTAATTGCGACTTTGTCATTGATTCTTTTAGCAGGAGGCAATGCCTTAGCTACCGTGCAGATACCAGATATTTTGATATACGAGGGAAAAACGGAACCAATATTAAGATTCACCAATCCCTTAGAAAGCTATTTTAATGAGGAAAATCCGAAACCCTGGAATGTTTTTATCAACATATGTAGTGCTAACGCCCGTGGATATTTTGCTATCTGGGAAATCAAAGACAATTATTTATATTTGACAAAATTGCTAGAAGATTCTTGCTGGGAAAATTCCCCTGAAATTACCATTTTTAAAGTGTTTCCAGGGCAACAACTGCCTATTAAAGCGACTTGGTTCTCAGGAACCCTAAGAATTCCTCATGGAAAACTACTCAAGCAAGGAATGGGATATGAGCCGTCGATTTACGAACAAGACCTCATTTTCACTATTGAAGAAGGAAAAGTTGTAAGTGAAAAAATAATTAATAACACGCTGCCAAATTGAAATATAAATACTCAGTCAGCCAATAGCCAGTCTAGTCAAGATGAAAATTTTTAGGGTGCTTTACTCCAAGGGAAAACTAGGCTATGGTGGGCATTGCCCACCCTACAACTCTCCTCATTCCGGTTGATAGAGGAACTATCAACTATCCACTATCAACTATCCACTATCCACTATCAACTATCCACTATCAACTATCCATTATAATAGATGAAAGAATCTGCACTCCCATCTAAAAAATATCTCCATTCTCTCTTACAAACAGTGACCGCTGCTGGTTTATTCCTGTTAGCAGGGCCAATACTAGCAGAAGGAATCCTTGCTGGGACCAAGATAGCCAGCCAAGCAACCGGAACCTACGACCATGATATGGGTCGAACTTTTTCCGTTACTTCTAATTCTATTACTGTGGAAATAGGAGAAGTGGCTGGTATTACAGTGGAGCCATTTCGTATCACTGATGTAAATGGTGGTAGTATCCAAAACAATGATATCCTGTTATATGATTTCTTAGTTACAAATACCGGTAATAACCAAACCAGAATCTTCATTCCCAGTAAAGACCAACTCGTTGCAATAGGTAGCACCATTGAGAAAGTTGAGATTGTTCAATTTAACGGCACAAATTTATCAGATAACTCCTATGGAATTTCCATTCCTGGAGAAATAGTCAAGATTCCTGATACCGGTGGCTATATTACAGATAGTCAATTAGTCTGGTTGGTTCCAGGTAGGAAACCCGCAGGTGCAATTGAACCTAACGAGTCCTTAACGGTGCGGGTTACTACCACCTCAACTCTAAATCCATTTGAAAGGATGGCATTTGGGTTTGGCAATACAGGTAAAAACTATTACTCCAACGAACATGAACCGGATATAGGTACGGACGACGACACCGGAGGAGAATTAGATGATGTGCGGACGGTAGATATCCCGGATGGTGCTGATGGAGAATACCATGGGGAACCATTAAATGGGGAACGGGAGGCATCAGTTTGGATCGAAATGACGATAAATTGGGCATGGCCAGAAGAGATGGCTTTTATGACTGTGAAAAAGTCTTTGGCTCGAATCGATAGCAAATATTCCATAGGTGGGATTGGCGATCGAATTGTCTATCGTTTAGATCTACGGGTGGAAAATACATCTCCCGTTGGTGATTACAGTCCCTCAACTCTGGCAGGGACCACAATCAATCTGGATGGCCTACCGGAAAAAAGAATTCTCATTTCCGATGCTATTCCCGCTGGAGTTGAGTTGGATCTCAATGTTATAAAAAAGGAACTACCAGGAAATGTAGAAGACTGGACTTTAGTTTATACCACCGATGAAGCTGACAACAGGAAAGCTGACTACAAAAGCGCTTTGCATGCAGCATGGCAAACATATGACCCATTATTTGCTCCTACTGCTAGCAGTATCAAGCGCATTGGTTTTGTCTACAAGCAAGACGGAACTCTCGAACCTGGATACACTACGGAAACCCATAACCAAGGCTTAATCTTGCCAGTCATTGGGCGGAACCTTATTGAAGGGACGAATTTAGTGGCAAATATTGCTCAAGCATTCGGCCAAACTGAGGAAGATTTCGATAACACAATATTATACGATGAATCTGGAGACCAACATCCGAACAACTACAGCGATAACGGTACACCGCCAAACTTCGACTACTTGATGAATTTTAACTGGAGCTACCTCACAAATTTTAATCCCGCCACAGATGATGGTGTTGCCAACCCCCATATCCAAGGAATTGATTATGGACAAGATAACACCGGTAGGGATGAAGATCCAGATGTAGGAGGTGGTGAAACCTTGATTCTAGTGGCTTCATATGACTAAATTGTCATAGAAACCGGGTTTCTAACCAAGATAAAATGGCTAAGATCCAGATTTTTCTCAAGAAACCCTTATCTTAATTAAAACCTCTGAAAATCGATTCGTTGGGCGTGAGACCAAAACGCTTCTAAATTATAAAATTCTCGTTCCCGAGGCAAATTGACAATTATGATTTTTCTCTCCAGAAACTTAAAATTGACAAGAAGCTAAAAACCAAGAGGGATAAGGCGAGTGTAGTTTCTGCCATTTTTTGCGGAGACATTCGTCACGAATTGAATTTTGAATTTTGAATTTTGAATTTTGAATTCGACGGTCGGGAGCTATCAATTAACTACTAAACTATAAAACTTATAAGATGAAAGAATATGCACTCCCATCTAAAAAATATCTCCATTCTCTCTTACAAACAGTGACCGCTGCTGGTTTATTCCTGTTAGCAGGGCCAATACTAGCAGAAGGAATCCTTGCTGGGACCAAGATAGCCAGCCAAGCAACCGGAACCTACGACCATGATATGGGTCGAACTTTTTCCGTTACTTCTAATTCTATTACTGTGGAAATAGGAGAAGTGGCTGGTATTACAGTGGAGCCAACTGGTATGACTGATGTAAATGGTGGTAGTATCCAAAACAATGATATCCTGTTATATGATTTCTTAGTTACAAATACCGGTAATAACCAAACCAGAATTTTTATTCCCAGTAAAGACCAACTCGTTGCAATAGGAAGCACCATTGAGAAAGTTGAGATTGTTCAATTTAACGGCACAAATTTATCAGATAGCTCAGATGAAATTCGCATTCCTGGAGAAATAGTCAAGATTCCTGATACTGGTGGCTATATTACAGATAGCCAATTAGTCTGGTTGGTTCCAGGTAGGAAACCCGCAGGTGCAATTGAACCTAACGAGTCCTTGACGGTGCGGGTTACTACCACCTCAACTCGAAGTTATCGATGTATGGCGATCCCATTTAGGTTTGGGAATACAGCAGATAACAATAATACTAAGTCAACCCAAAATCAACCGGATGTAGGTACGGATGACGATACAGGAGGAGAATTAGATGATGTGCGCACGGTAGATATCCCGGATGGTGCTGATGGAGAATACCATGGAGAACCATTAAATGGGGAACGGGAAGCATCAGCTTGGCTACAAATCAATTATTCTTGCGAGGTAGCAGGCATGGCTTTTATGACTGTGAAAAAGTCTTTTGCTCGAATCGATACCAAACATTCCAGAGGCGGGATAGACCTTGGAATTGTCTATCGTTTAGATCTGCGAGTGGAAAATACACCTCCCAATGGTTATGGCTATTCCTCAACTCTGGCAGGGACCACAATCAATCTGGATGGCCTACCGGAAAAAAGAATTCTCATTTCCGATGCTATTCCCGCTGGAGTTGAGTTGGATCTCAATGTTATAAAAAAGGAACTACCAGGAAATGTAGAAGACTGGACTTTAGTTTATACCACCGATGAAGCTGACAACAGGAAAGCTGACTACAAAAGCGCTTTGCATGCAGCATGGCAAACATATGACCCATTATTTGCTCCTACTGCTAGCAGTATCAAGCGCATTGGTTTTGTCTACAAGCAAGACGGAACTCTCGAACCTGGATACACTACGGAAACCCATAACCAAGGCTTAATCTTGCCAGTCATTGGGCGGAACCTTATTGAAGGGACGAATTTAGTGGCAAATATTGCTCAAGCATTCGGCCAAACTGAGGAAGATTTCGATAACACAATATTATACGATGAATCTGGAGACCAACATCCGAACAACATTAGCGACTATGGCACGCCGCGAATCTTTCACTACTTCACGAATTTTAATCCCATTAGGGATGATGGTGTTGCCAACCCCCATATCCAAGGAATTGATTATGGACAAGATAACACCGGTAGGGATGAAGATCCAGATGTAGGAGGTGGTGAAACCTTGATTCTAGTGGCTTCATATGACTAAATTGTCATAGAAACCGGGTTTCTAACCAAGATAAAATGGCTAAGTTTATTTTTCGTAGGTTGGGCGGTCCCTGAGCGAAACCCTTCGACTATCGCGGTCCCTGCCCAACACAACTTGGTGCTGTTGGGTTTCGTGACCTCAACCCAACCTACAATTGCTTATAACTAATAGCTCTGGGTAAGTCCTAACAACACTTCTATGTTAAAAGTCCTATGTTAAAAGTCCTATGTTAAACTCAGATCTTGCACCAAAAAAAGTTGATATGATTATTAGTGGATGAAGTTATTGTGATTCGGGGATTTCGTCATGTTCTCTTGCCAAGCAAGAGAACATATATCAAATAATAACAAAAAACTCAAAGTTCCTTCTATTTATTGCACTCGATGTCCCACTTTTTTGTCATCGCCATACAAATCTAACCAACTTTCTTTTAGTCCATCAATAGCTTTAGTTAATTCATCAATTTGTACTCGTCTGACCACTGCTAAAACTGCATTGATATGAGCTTCACTTCCAGCTTTTCCTAGGTGTTGATAGCGTGAATATTCATTATCCTGATTAGTTTTGGGAAAAATTGCTTCGCTAGCTTTAAGCTGATAATACCAATAACGATGTTTTTGCCCTCGGGCTTGGTACCGTGCGACATAACATCCAGTGGGGGCAATTTCCCCATTTTTCTCAATTTCTGCCTTTTTCTGGGATAATTAAGCAATTGCTTTCTGAATACGCTCTATTCTAAGGGTTATTTCCCGTTCACTTTCTTTTTTCGCCATTTTATTCTTCAACTGGGGAGGTACAAGTGCGATGGATCTGTTATATTTGTTCTCTAGTCTAGCAAGAGAACTATTGGATGAATAATATTTTACCCCAAGTTGAAGAATTAATCTCTACTCTCAAACAATTAATGCCAACGATTTATCAGCAAGAAACCTTAGAATCTATTTTCGGTTTATTGCTAGAAGGAAAATCCCACGTACCTCATAATTGTCAAACAAAATCTGAAAGTGCAATTAGTCGTTTTTTAAATGAATATAATTGGCCAACTCGTTCTTTGATTCGTACTGTTCGTTCCTTTATTATTAATCTAATTCTTTCTACTAGAAAAAAAGGACGAAAACCTATTTTACAGGTTATGATTGATTTAACAACACTCGAAAAAGTTGGTAAGTTTGCTAATCTTAACAACTTAGTAAGAGTTTATAACCATAAGAAAGGTTTACATATTGTTGTTCTTTACTTGGTTTTAGGAAATTGGCGAATTCCTTGGAGTTTTCGGGTATACAGGGGAAAAGGAAGTCACTCACCTTCTCAATTAGCTTCAAAATTGCTCAACACATTACCTTCAATTTTAACACAGCAATTTCAGATTTATGTCTTAGGTGATACAGCTTTTGGAACAATTAAACTACTGGAAAAAATTCGAGGAAAGTCCTTTAATCATCATGCCATTATGGGAATTTCTAAAACGAGAACTTTAACTGATGGTCGGAAAGTTTCAGAAATTAAAGCTAAGGGTCAACAAGTTTATTTAACTGGTTTGAATTTCCCGGTCTATTTATCATGGGTTTGGTTGAAACGTAATGAAAAAAAAGTTCAACGTTTTGTCATTTCTACAAAACCCATGAAAGGAAAAACTATTACTAGATGGGGAAAACTTAGATGGCAAATTGAAGGATTTTTTAAGACGGTCAAACATCAATTTAGCCTTCATCGTTTTGGACAAAAAACTTTATTGGGTGTCTATCGTTGGTTAGTTTTTTCTTTGATTTCTTATTTATTGGCACATTGGGTTTATTTACAGAATGGATATCATCATGATTTAGATTGGTCTTTCAATGCACAAAATGCCTTAGTTTTACTTTTTCCTCATATTTTACTCTTATCCCTTTTGAAGCAACTAGAGTTACTTATTCCTTGGTTATATGAACGGGGTTTTGAATTTTATCTCATGAGGTGCAAGATCTGAGTTAAAAGTCCTATGTTAAAAGTCCCCCTTTGATAAGGGGGATTTAGGGGGATGATATTAAAACCTCTGAAAATCGATGCGTTGGGCGTGAGACCAAAACGCTTCTAAATTATAAAATTCTCGTTCCCGA
This sequence comes from Trididemnum miniatum, assembly GCA_964006365.1. Taxonomy (NCBI): domain Eukaryota; kingdom Metazoa; phylum Chordata; class Ascidiacea; order Aplousobranchia; family Didemnidae; genus Trididemnum; species Trididemnum miniatum. The sequence goes on along the minus strand of CAXFYD010000050.1, from coordinate 636 downwards.
GGCAAAAAGATATGAACGATAACATCTCCATAATCTTGTAAAATCCAACTAGCTTCTGCTTTCCCTTCTACTCGCAAAGGATGGCGCTGCAATTCTTCCTTGACTTTGGATTCAATGGAATCGGCGATCGCCCGCATTTGCGCTTTAGAAAAGCCGGTAACAATGACAAAATAATCCGTCAAATAGCACTCATCGGCTACTGACAATAAGACAATATCCTCTGCTTTTTTCTCATCTGCCCCTCGGGCAATGGTATTCGCTAACTGTTCGCTGGTTATTTCTGCTAAGGCATCTATTGCCGTCATATTCACTGAATTGTTCAATTACTTTATATTACAAGTATAATACAAAATTTTTTGCTTAGGGGCATATAGCCCGCTCAACCTAATATTATATTATAATGAAATCCCTGTAGTTTGGGCAAACAATTGCTCGTAGCGGTCCAAGGCCAGTTCATAGCCATATTCTGTTTCTGCAAATTGCCTACCCCTGGCTCCCAGAGCTTTAACCTGGTGGGGGGCTGAGTATAATTGCTCAATCGCTTTGGCCAAAGCTTCCGAGTCTTCTGGAGGAATCACCAAACCACCCCCACTTCGCTCAATTGCCCTGGCAGCAGTTCCCCTGAGAGGCACTGAA
>CAXFYD010000049.1:0-25588 GCA_964006365.1 Trididemnum miniatum | reverse complement strand
GCCGGTTCTGTTTCAACTAATGGCACAAGTATAAACAGTAAAGCTGGCCGGTTCGCTGATCTAGTAAAATTTTGAGGGACGATTATATAGAACCAGTGGAATCCCATCATGGTATGCAGGGGCGGCTCGCCTAAGGGGACTGTGGGACTGCAGCCCCCCCCAAATATTCCAGCTGTAACTTACTTTTGTACAAAAATAATATATATTATTGATCACAAAAGTTTTGATCTGAAACTTCGAAGGAATCGGGCAACACTGCAAACGCAGCCAGTGCAAAGTCCGTAAACTTAACACCAGAGCCGTAGCAGCCGCCCCCCAAACCCCCTAATTGGGGGGGGGCCCACACTGCCAAAAGGGGCCCCAAATTGTCTTGAAGAACCCAAAGTTGCATCAATTCAAAAACAAAATTTTGCTTTGCGAATCGCGTTGAATGGGATTTTTTGCGCTCAGATTCTATGGTCCGTATTTTAAGAGCCGACTCAAGTTCGAACTCGAGTCGTACTCAAGTTCTCAAACTTGAGTCTGACTCAAGTTCGAACTTGAAATCGTATTATAAGACACAACTTGGCCCGGACTTGAAAAGGAGTTGTGCTTGAGTCCGACTCGAGAATCTATTTCATCACATGACAAACGAAGTCCTGTGATTGGTTGATTTTTTGAGATTTCTAGGTTCGGCAGAATATTCACTAAGGCGTATCAGTGAACAGGTTATTAGGCTTATGTTAATAGATTAATAGGTTATTATCATCTCATCTCTTGTTAGAAGGTGTATCCTATGGTGTATCTGGGTAAACTCTATCAACTCAATTCAAGTATCAGATGCAGCGTTTTCCCATTTAGTAGCAGTATGCTGGTGGTTTATGCAGTTAGCAACCGGTACCGGCAAATGTTCAGTTTAGTTGAAAGCAAGAAATTGATTTGATGAGGAAACAACATGAATTTGAATTCATTTTTTTCAAACTCACTGAACTTGAATTTAAAAAATTAAAAAATGATGAATGGATGCAACCCAACTGGCACCATGTACTACACACTCTACAGTCTAACCTAAAAGCATCCCATGTTACTGTTAAAACATTGGTGGTAATGTTTATAGGCCTATATATGGTATAAATAATGTTATCAATTGCACAAGACAGATTATTGATAGTATTCAGGCTGTCAGGTATGGTACATGTTGCCCAGGCCTGTAGTATTATCCCAAATGTGATAGTCTTGTAGAATGTAATGAGGATATGGTACCGGTACTGTTCAATGTGAGAGGTTAGTTGGACTCACACTTTGAGTGAAAGATAAACCCAATAGGTTTGCCATGCATCTTCCAAGTTTACAAATAAGAAATAACATTTGGCAGTGGCAAAGATTACGGGTACGTAATTCGTCATTCCAAAATTTAAACTTGTGAGCATATTTAAGGTATTGGTACCGGTACAGCATTTAAATACCATGTAAGCACTGTTCATCTATGGTGAGACATTTTAAAAAAATGCAAATTTTGTGGGCATTTTCTCTTGATTTTAGAATTAGAAAAAGCATAACTCAATGAATATATGAATTAACTTTTATGTTGACAGATACACCATACACATACATAGTTATTGCTAAAATATGTCTGCAAAGAGAATTGTTTTTACGGACGAAGAAAAAGATATTTTATTGGCACTTGTTTCTGCAAGCATCAGCATAGTTGAAGACAAAAAAAATGATTGCAATGCCCTTGCAATAAAGAAAAAAGAATGGAACAATATCACTGAAAAATTTAACAGCCATTGTAATGTACGATGCTGTACAAGTGCCCAGCTGAAAAAATGCTGGATGAATATCAAGGCAAGGTGAGAATTTCATTCTGAAGTCATGTTCATTTTAAAATTAAAATGCTAATGCCCAGACCAATTTCTTGTAAAGATAAGAAAACATGTAAATTGCAGACTCTTTACTCCAATAAAAGCTTGTAATTATGTAGCTGCATATAAGCTTTTGCAATATATATGTAAAGTAGCAAGTTACCGTATGTTTTTGGTTACTTACACAACCGAGTTACTATTGCTGTAAGATGCATTTTTGCAACGGAAACAGGAATAGTCAGTGGAACATAATATTAAAGCCAGTCAATTAAGAGGTCAGGTTTGTGTCTGGGGATAGAAGACAAATAACACTATTAATATGAGTTAATGCTTCCAACTAACCAATTGAATGGCCGAGTAGATAGAGCATCTACCTAAATTGGCAGACCCTGGGTTCGATTTAGAGTCATTTCAAAACAATGGCTTAAACATTGGTATTTACAGCTTCCCTGTTTGACGTTCAGCATAGTGTGAAACAAGTTGTCCAGTTTGCTTGTTGTACCTTTTAGAAAAGAATTTAACAGAATTCCCCCATCTTTGTGTGGTAAACAGAATGATGGTTGGCAACTCCTAAGCTAGCTCGTATAGCACCTCGTTGTCTTCTCGTGATAGGAGAATAAAAATGCCAATAAATAAATTAATTTAATGCTTAATAATAGTCTATGCAAATGTGTCCCATTATTATGTATGTCATATTTTTTGATAGATCTAAGAAAGAAGTGGCAAGAGAAAAAAGAGAGCGAAGGATGACTGGTGGGGGACCACCACCTGCTGCAGTAGATCCAATGTCACAAAAGGTTTATGACCTCATCCCAGCGCAGTTTGAGCCCCTAGACAATCCATATGATGACGATAAACCAGTTATTTCGGTGGCTGCTGGTAGTGCTGTGGAGGTGGTGGATGTAGATGATGATGCATCAGGTACTTGTACTTACAAAGTAATGTTATTTTGGATTATGGCAATTAAAATTCGTATAGCAATCAACTGGGGGAGACTGGGAATGAATGTAGCACAGGATGCATGGTTGTAACACTTGACTTTTCTACTTACACAGTTAGCGCATAGATCACGCGACTCTACTACCACTTTTCTCGTTTGACTCTGCATGTCCTTTGTTCTATTAATGGTGAAGTTTTGTAAAAAATGAGAGGTATGTTACAATCATACCTCAGGATTGTTACAACTAAACCTAAGAGTAGGTATGGTTGTAACAAAGCAAAGTGGTTTTTCCGAACGACATAAGGACAACAGAAAAATTGTAAAGTCATTGCTTTATTGAGCTCAGCTTGAAGCACTAACTGAGCTATTTTAAAACGATAGTATCTCTAAAAGCTTGTGAGCTAGAACGAAAAAGACCAAAATGTTACTTTCAGACCAGGTCTTCCATACTAAAGTAATGTGCGTATTAATGTAGTCATTCAGTGTATCCTATTTACGCTATCGTAACTTTATTAGAGGTGCAATAGTATGCTTAAGTGCTTTTCCCATCGATCGGATGGCCCAGTTGATAGAGCGTCTGCTTTTGAATTGGTAGACTCGGATTCGATTCCGAGTCAGGTCAAACCAATGGCTTAAAAATCGGTATTTACAGCTTCTCTGCTTGACGTTAAGCATTAAAAGGACAGCGTTGAGCAAGCTGGCAAGTCCGCTGACTGTGACGTTGGGAAAGGCACTTACGGCATTCCCCCATCTGTGTGGTAGACAGATTGGCCGGTAATTCCTAAACGATCCCGTATAGCGCCCTGTCGCTTTCTTGTGATAGGAGGATAAAACTGCAAATAAACAAATAACTTTGATAAAGCAAAAGGCAGTATTATGGCTATTAAGGCTGTAAATTGTTCAGTTTTTGAATGTTGATCATTGTCTAGTCATATTTCGTTGTAGGTAATCATGCGTAATCATTTGCAGCGATGCACTTTTTTAAGTTTTACATTTAGATAAGTATTTGGTGGCAGTAGGATAACGGACCCATCAAATGGACCACCGACGTTGTAGATATGCAAAGCTACGTTCCAGGAAGCACTGTTAGAATTCCTGAATGACTACGCTAATATATTTATATTTTTGCCAGCATTCGCAAAAGCAATTCAAAAAGAAATTTTCGAATTTACATCATTAGAGGAACAACCGCCGTCAATCATAAATAATCGGGATTCAAATAAAGAAAACAAAGCACCTACTCACACCTCAACACACCTGGAACCACTGCACATCGTCGACCACAACGTAAAGACAGCAGCCAAACTCAATACCAGTACTTTATTCACACCCAATTCTAAACCCGTTAAAAGAAAGTCTAGTGTCTCAAGTGAGGAAGCATTCCTTACCCAGCAACGGCTAGAACACGAACTGCGAATGAAAAAATGGAGACTCGAAATTTAATAACATTTTTTTATGAAAAAATTTGGTACGTTAGTAAGAAATTTTGTTTGAGATAGCAATCGAAAAATATTTTTTACTTTTCATGTTCGCGAAAGAGCTAGTTTTTCCGAGTATAAACAGCTTGAAATAATATTTTCAAAGAACTCTTCTTTGTTATTGTTGATCTGCGTTAGCTGCTGGCATGCCAGGCACGTGCGTACTTCATGTTTTGATTAGTCAGTTTGCGTTACACGTGACTTTAGATATTATCTAGATTGTGCAATTGATTGTGTATCATGCACACTTATCTCTCATACATCAACGTTTTGTTGTGTAGCCTATTACTTCCTCGTTTGTTTTTTTTATGGTAATGTTGCATCGAAAAAGCTTTGCTTACTGTTTTATAGGTTTTTTGGTCATTTGTCAAACCCAGATAATCGGGAAGCATTTGATATTAGTTGAAAAATACGACTATGCTCACGTGAAAATTGCATATTGAGCGCTGCAATGAAAGTTTACTGTAAATGTAGTTTGTTCCTGTCATGTAAATGCTTCGGCCGATTGGCTTGCCGGTTTTCCTTATTACTTCGTATCTGATTGAAATGGTAAATAACGGTTCGTATCTTTCACATGCATTGCAAATGTAGTAATTAATTTCTAATTCATTTTGAGTAGTGATACTTTTTAACGGTCTCCACACCTAGGAAGTAGTAATATGGTAAAGTTATATTTACCATACAGCTTTGCATTTATAAGTTAGGGCATAATGCGTCAAGTGGCCATTTGGCGCAATGCTTTGTATTATTTTGTATTTATGTTATCAAAGTACTTTCTGATAAATAGATTTTGGTGGCTTTTTATTTTATTCAAAATTTCACGTGATCATATCTGACTTGATATATGGGTTGGGTAAGGTGGGTAAGGTTTTATTCACACCCAATTCTAAACCCGTTAAAAGAAAGTCTTAGGCCCGTATTTTAAGAGCGAACTTGAGCACGACCTCTGACTTGAGTCGGACTCTCTGTGAAAAATGGTATTTTAAGAGAAAACTCAAGTTCGAGCTTGAAGTTCGACTCAAGTTCGACTTGACCGCTTTCGAGTTCGACTTGAGCACGCTCGGTATTATAAGAAAAAAAAATCCGGAATTCTAGAGAACGCGAACTCGAAAAATCAAGATATTTCCAAGTCAGGTCTAGGGTTGACTTGAGCATGGGTTACATGAGCGTGAGCTCCTCTTTGAAAAGTGAGCACGAGAAATCAGCGAAACAAAATTTTTTTACTATTTCAACCAGATAACATCTAATTATGAGGAGAATTAAAACTAGGGTACTGGTACCGGTAGCTTGAAATTTAGACCTGAGCTAAGTAGCTAGCCTGTACTGGTAGAACAAGTTAAAGGTTCCAGGTAGTTCACTGTAGGCTACACAAAAAGCAAGCAAAGTCAACCTGTTACTATGCTGCAATGGTCTAGGCTACCGGTATACTAGAAGAGAAAATGACTTCCCCAGGCCTACTGCTTGGGTTTAGGTTAGCAGGTTGGGCTATATCGTACCGGTACTAGATTGGTGAGTGCTTTATTGAATTAAAAAGGTGGCTATTTTTTTTTTGATCAGGCCTGTATATAGGCCTAGTGTTACATTATTCGGGTAATGTTACCTATCAGCCGTTGACATTGTTATTCTACATGATGTTACAATAGCAACTGTCCATGCTGACTATGATATACATATAACAATTAGTATTATATTTTCAGAGTTTATTTTAAAAAAAGTTATTATATACAATTACCGGTACTGTAAAAAATGGAAGCCTGGGATGCTTTACAGCAATATCGTTTGCAGTCACAAAATACACCGCAAACAAGGATACGTCGATATCTTTTGGACAAAACAAATCCTTTAGAATCTTTTCAAGATGAAGAATTTAGAACTCGTTATCGATTGACAAAGTCTGCAGTTGTGGACTTGTGAACGAGACCTTGCTGACAATATGTGAACGAGACCTTGCTAAACCAAATAATCGAGGACTGCCTATACCACCAATCCTAAAACTTACAGCAACACTACGATTCTATGCAGCTGGCTGCTTTCAAATAGTTGCTGGAGATTTGGAAGGTTTATCTCAACCATCTGTAAGTGCATTGGTTAAAGAAGTTAGTGAAATTATTGCTGCTAAAAAATCTTTATTTATTCAATTTCCACAAACTGACCAAGTTCTTGCAAAAGAAATCCAAGGATTTTATGCTATTAGGCAGTTTCCAGGAGTGGTTGGTGCTATTGATTGCACACATGTTAGAATTCAGTGTCCTGGAGGAGATGATGCAGAACTCTTTCGTAATAGAAAAGGTTTCTTTTCCATTAATGTACAAGCAATTTGCAATTCAAAACTGGAGTTTATTAATATTGTTGCGCGTTGGCGGGGCTCTGTTCATGATGCGCGTATCTTTGAAAATTCTGCAATTGGAATAAATTTTGAAAATGGAACTCAAAAGGGAATACTGCTGGGTGACAATGGATACCCATGCAAGAAATACCTCCTCACTCCACTTGCTAATCCGTCATCACGATCAGAACAACTGTATAACAGAGCTCATATCAAAACTCGGACTACTATTGAAAGAACTTTTGGCATTTGGAAACGTATATTTCCTTGTCTAAGCATGGGATTAAGAATAAAAACCAGCACATGCTTAACTGTTATAGTTGCAACAGCAGTGTTGTATAACTTTGCAAGAAAGCACAGGTGAGCTTCTGATATCTCATTTATTTTGTGAAATAATTGTGATCTATTGTTGGTGAGCTTCTTATATCATAATGCAGCACAGTGTAAGCACAGATGAGCTTCTTACATCATATTTGCCATGTACATAATTTTGATCTATTTCTTGAGTTCTGGTATTTGGGAAGAGATTACCTACAGAAAAATCATAAAAAAGACTTTCTGCTATACCCTTTTTAATTATGTGTGCATGTAAATTTAATGCTATTGTTAAGCTTGCAAATGCCCCAATAATGAATACTGTAGCGTAATTACTTTTTGTTCTCTAACTGAAGATAGTAGACCAGTTTTTTAATTCAGAAATGCTCTTACAGCCATTCAGCATACACTGATTTTGTAAGCATTTTCGTTATACTGTATTGATGTCTTCATTTCAGAAGCTTGAATGCTGATGATTATGACGTGGAGGTTGACGTAGATGAACAATCCGATTTTACCCCACACAGTACAGATAGTGCTGGAGGAATTGCTTTTCGCCGTCAGATCATTGACAATCATTTTCAAGCGTAATTGTTTTTTCTGCAACACCTGTTTTTGATGGAGTTTTGGAATGATTATTTTTGTACAGTTTTTTGAGCTGACACTGATTGAATAAACTACCACTACTGTTACATCTTTACTATATTTGGAAACGTAGTGATAGATATTCTTTTACCTCCAATCCGGGTTCAGTAAGGGTAAACTTAAAGTTGACATTTTTGATAGTCAGAATGGCTGTTGTCACGATCCAAATCTTACAAAAGAGTCGAAATATAGCACTAAAAATACTGCATAGCTTGAAATACCATGCTAGGTCTATGAAGAATTATCTCTTGCGAAATAGCGTAGGCATTGCTCTTAGAGCAGGGGTATCAAACTCACTTGATATTGCGGGCCAAATTTTTGCACTAACATGTTACTCGGGCCAGGCATTGTGACAAATGTAAGTAACCGGTACGCGATCAAATTTGCCTTTTGATACTGTCTTGATAATGCCCCCTACCAAAACCGTGCTCGACTTCATGAAACACGGAAGGGACTCTGAATAAACAAACCAACTTGTGCGGTCAATTCGCCTATATTTACTACTCAAAATCAAAAGTAGAAATGTGGCAGAAAATTATTGTTAATTTAACCGTAATCATGAGGTTATAATTAACTCGGTTGTAAAAGACGCACGCGGGCCATAAACCAGAACATGGCAGGCCGGATTTGACCTGCGGGCCATCAGTTTGACACCCCTGTTCTAAAGCGTGGCCCTACGAAGTGGCCTGCTTGGCTGTCAAAATCAGCAAAGATTTTTTTGCGATGCAACATCTGCAGTCTCACTCCGGTCACTCAGCTACGCAACATATGGCGTGTGTGAGCGTCTCATATTAGAGCGTATGCTCTAATCGACGCTCTATTTTTGTACACGCTGTGGCAGGTGTAGTAGAGGCTTCTAGTTTCAGTGGAATTGCAACTCAACTTTGCTCAAATAGTCATTCCAACTTTCGCCATATTTTACAAACAGCATTGAACTGCTTTGCTAAAAACGAGCTAAAGCGGTTTAATGCACCTTTAATCGAAAATCCTGGCAATTCGGTTCGCAAACTGCGTAAGCTCAACAGTACCACGACTAAATCCTAAAGCAGAGGCAATTATTTTATGTAAAAACTTCGAAATAGCCAATGCGATTACTGTGTGTATAATATATTAATATTTCGACGCTGAAATATTAATATTTTGCTTTTGGCATAATTCAGTTTGCCTGCATATGTCACAATCATTTCAGTAATAAATGTTGTATGCGTCTGTCTTAAACATCTGAAAGTTTTTAAATGTGAAACGCAACGATTTAATGCGTAATGCTGTGAAAAACTAAATAGCCCTAGTGTGAGCAGGTTATTTTTCAAGTTTCGCATCCCGGTGTGTTTAGGAATCCCTGAGTTTGTCATTGACTGGTCGGTGTCCAGTGTCCACTCTTCGCAAAATCTCTACTGTTGCTTTTTTGCATCCCCTGTCACAATACCCACGCCACGGCCACTCAAAGTTTTGAGCATGGTTATCAACGTTTATAGACTTTCTCTATTACAAGTCCTAGCATCCCGATGAAACTACGGTACCTTATTGCTTTTCGTAACACTTTTCACCATTGACCTGCGCATAGGCAGCAATACTCCAACCTAAACCATATTACCTCGTAGCCCATCCCTTAGCAGAACATGCGAAGCTTGGTGTATCGGTCGGGCCTACTTTGGGTACTGCTGCGTGGATTCAACGTAACAAATCACAGCTATATAGCCGGTAGCGCAAAAAATTCTAATTTATAATTGATAAAAGATACTGTCTATAAGGTGAATGCGCAACTAGTCAGATGAAACACTGCAACAAAATGTTTTCATAAAAAAATGTTATTATCTACATTGGAATTTTAAGAACGAACGTAAAAAAACAAACGGACGAAAAACAAGCATACGTACCGAAAAGATAGAACAGACAAGAATATGCAATGCCACGTTTAAACGTAGAACTCGACAAAACACTTTCATCACTACTTCTAATCATGCCCATGACTACAATGAGCAGCGAAAGGTTCATTTAAGTCTGTCGTCAATTGTCGCATTTTTGCGATATGCTCTTCTTTGGCATAATCCATTTCGAGTCTCCATTTTTTCATTCGCAGTTCGTGTTCTAGCCGTTGCTGGGTAAGGAATGCTTCCTCATTTCAGTTTTAAAATTTTTCGCTATCGTTTCCTTTCAAATAGCGTCATAAACTGCGTAATGATGTCATAAACAATACACTGTGTGTAAGAGTGCGCGTAAGACTTGAAAAAGGAGGCCGGTGCAGAGTTGGATGCAATCATTTTTCAAAGTTTAAATTCAAATTCATTCCTTTGAAAAAATAAAATTCAAATTCATTAACACCTTGCGAGCAGATTTAAAATTTTATCTATTTATTTTTTATTTATTCGCAATTTTATTCTCCTATCACGAAAAAGCGACGGGGCGCTATACGAGCTCGCTTAGGAGTTGCCGACCATCGGTCTACCACACTTAGATGGGGTAATCCCGTTTAGTGCCTTTCCCAACAGCACAACAAGCAAACTTGCCGGCTTGTTTCGCACTATCCATTATGCTAAACGTCAACCAAAAAAGCTGTGAATACCAATTTTCAAGTCATTGGTTTGACCGGACTCGGAATTGAACCCCGGAGTCCACCAATCTAGAAGCAGATGCTCTATCCACTCGGCCATCCAATCGGGAAATTAAATTCAATCCTACCCTATTTCTGTGTCAGCAACCATAATCTGACACCCAATACAAAAGTCCATTGAAAAAGGATTTGCTAGTTTGAAAACGTGTGCTTTTGAAATAGCGCAGGAATTGGACATTGGTCCGGTCTTCCTCAATCAAAAAGTAAAAAAAAAAGGAGAATGAAAATAGAAAAAGAGAATGTTTAGTTACGATGCAAATCTATATCGTACAGCTTCTGAGGAAGAGATTCAAAGCAAACTTTTTAAAACAACTAGTGGACCAGGCTATTATGTCGATACGAGAAAGTTTTAAGCTGACATGTGATGTCGCTTCTGTCATTGCATTGCTGTTTACACCCAGCAGCTTCGTGCATGAACAGCCATTGTCAGCAATATGATCTGACAGTACCGCACGCAGGTTCAGATTCTTTGCGACGGGTTTGATTCACGGCTGGAGTCTATTGCATTTGATATCTATATCAGATGGTTGCTGATTAGAATGCACAAGCTCGTTTGGCAGTCTCCCTTCAATACCGTTGAACTTTTAATTCAATAGTAATACCTGTAAGTGCTCGCTTGCCTTGCTCCTCGAGTTTACAAAATGCGTTGTTACTGTTACCAGTGCTGAACAAAGCTTCAGAAAACTGAAGCTTATTAAAACGTTTATTACATCTAATATGGCAAACAACAGACTATCTTTTTTCTTTCCATTTGTTGGCATTTTTATCCACCTACCACAGAAAGCAATGGGGCGCTACACGAGCTCCCTTAGGAGTTGCCGGCCATCTGTCTACCTACCGCACTTAGATGGGGGAATCTCGTTAAGTGTTTTTCCCAATGGCACAAGCAAACTTGACGGCTTTCTTAACACTATCCCTTTAATGCTGAATGTCTAGTAGGAAAGCTGTGAATACCAATTTTTAAGTCATTGGTTTGACTTAACTAGTGATCAAACCCTCAGTCTATACACTCCTTCTGAATCAGAAGCACACGCTCTATCCACTCGGCCTTCCGATTGGTTCTTCGCTGGCCATGATGTCAATCGAAAGTTAATGCGCCCGATCTCCAGATTATGATGCTGTCAAAAGAGCATCTGTGTACGAAAAAGTGCACTCTAGCTAGACCGGAGGTTTTCAACCTATTAACCATGGCCCAACAGAGGGCCACAGCATGGTTTTCAGTGGGCCACAGAGCTTGACTAGAAAGCGACATCAGCATTCCCTAATCATGCCATCACATTGACTTTGTACCTTTTAGCAAAAGTTATTGGGCCACCATCGTATTTTATCATTTTAGTGGGCCATGAGCAAAAAAAGGTAGAAAAACCCTGAGTTAGACGATTTTAATGGAAAATGAATTGGGTGTAACAAACTTGTATGGATTGCCACCTTAACGTGGTGGGGAGGTTTGAGTTTTCAATGATCCTTAGAGCAACGCCGTCGGTAGTGTTTAATCACTTCCATCAGGGTCACCCATGGCGGTAAGGTCGAAGGAGAGAAACAGACCAAGTAGCAATCCAATGCTGTAGCTAAATGGAAAGTTGTAATAACAATATTCATGCTGCATCGGACGGCGCGCAGGATAAAAAGGTCCGCGTTCGAGTTTTAGGCAGAGGGACTCGTTCGAAAAATAAGCTACAGTCTCCCCCACAAGCTGACCGTCACCGGAAACCCACCAACGCAGTCGCTAAGCGTTTGGGGAGGCAAATGGGGGCAGCGCACAGAAAACGTACTCGAGTTGGACCAAACTGCCGGGATCTAGCTATCGGGAACTGGAACGTTTCGTCACTGACTGGAAAAGAGCAGGAGCTTGTTTGCGAAGCCCAACAGTATCGCCTTGATGTTGTGGGAATTTCATCAACAAAGCGCCGGGGTTCTGGAACTGTCGAGTTGAACGATGGGTGGAAAATTTTCTACTCAGGTGTTGATGCAGCAATGTCTGCTCAAGCTGGTGTTGGCTTACTTGTGAGCCCCAACATAGCTGAATGTGTCGTTGACTGGGTACCACTAGGAGGAAGGGTTTGTCTTCTAAAGCTAAGGCTGCAGGAGCGATCTCTGTGTATATTGCAGGTGTACGCACCTAACATAGAATCACAGTACGAAGCCTTTCTGGAGGAAGTTGAGGTTGCATTGGGAAAAGCGACTTCATCAGAATCCCTTGTCCTTTTGGGCGATTTCAATGCACATGTGGGCATCGACAATGCAACCTGGAAAGGTGTTATTGGGCAACATGGTGACCCTGACATTAACAAGAACGGAAGGTGTTTATTGCAGTTCTGTGCCACCAATGGGCTGTGCATAATGAACACATTTTTTCAGCACAAAAGAATTCATAAGTACACCTGGTACAGAGACTCTCTGGGACAACGCTCCCTGATTGATTTTTGTATCGTTTCGGCGGACTTGTTTTCTACCGTGTCTGATGTCCGTGTTAAAAGAGGGGCTGAGTTGTCAACTGATCACCACCTAGTTGTCTGCACTTTGAAAGCTTTGAAGCCCTTGAAAAAACGAAAGACTTTTCGACCACGAGAAACTTATCGAATCAAATGGGAATCATTGGCTGACAAAGAGGTACGAACTGCATTTGCAGACAACATTGCATCTAAGTTCAAAGAACTTCCGACCTCTACTGAAGACATTGAAACTGAGTGGTGTTTGTTTCTAACAGCAGTCATTACGTCCGCTACTAACTGTTGTGGACGTAAGCGTGTTGGAGGGACGAAGAGTAGCGAGAAAAGAACTCCTTGGTGGAACCAAGAAGTTAAAGAAGCTATTCGTGCGAAAAAAGTGGCCTATAAGGCCTGGCTTGCAAATAAGTCATCACTTGAACTTCGTTCGCAGTACTCTGAAGCACGTAAGACGGCAGCCACAAAAGTTAAACTGTCTAAGGAAAGGGCCTGGAAGGAATTTGGAGAAAGGTTAGACGATGATTTCAAAACGGCAAACAAAGTGTTCTGGCAGACCATTCGCCGTTTGCGTGGAAAAAGATCTCGAGCCGCTCTCTTTATCGAAGATTCAAATGGTGTGACTCTGAAAGATCAAGATGCTATTTTGAATCGGTGGAGAGAGTACTTTAGTGATCTTTTAAACCCAGTTGATGCTACACCAATACAAATTCACGAAGAACAGGTTGGGGAAGATATTCAGATAACCGAAGCAGATGTGAATGCAGTAATCAAATCATTGAAAACTGGAAAAGCACCTGGTGAGGATGATATCAGACCTGAAATGTTAAAAGCAATGAACATACATGGTGTTCGTTGGCTGACTCGTGTTTGTAAGGTGGCGTGTAGTACTGGGCAAGCACCAAAGCAATGGCAAACTAGTGTGATAATACCTATCCACAAGAAAGGAGACAAGAGAAAATGCACCAATTATAGGGGCATATCTCTCATCAGTGTCCCGGGTAAGGTCTACGCCAAATGCCTTGAAAAGAAATGCCGTGAAATAGTCGAGCCTAAGCTAACAGATGCTCAGTGTGGCTTTCGTCCTGGCCGAAGCACAATGGATCAGATCTTTGCCTTGCAGCAAATCTTTGAGAAGTCGTGGGAATATGCAAAAGAGATCAATGCATGTTTTGTTGATCTTGAAAAAGCATATGATCGCATTCCTAGAGACAAGCTTTGGGCGGTGCTGTTGCAGTATGGCATTGATGGCCAGTTACTAACTGCCATTAAGTCGCTGTACATGCATTCTGAGATCTGTGTTCGTGTTAACAGTGCAACGATGAAACCTTTCAGAGTAAGTGTGGGACTACGGCAAGGCTGCTCTCTTTCACCTATTCTGTTCCTTATTTATATGGATAGAATAGTTACGAAAAGTGAGTCTTGTGGCGGAGTAAAGATCGGTGAATGCACTGTACAACGTCTGTTATTTGCAGATGATCTCGTGCTACTCGACTCTACCCAAAATGGTCTCCAGCAAGCTCTTGACAGGTTTTCGGATGCATGCTCTGTGGCCGGAATGAAAATCAGTACAACAAAAACAGAAACCATGTGCCTGTCCAGACAACCAAAGCAGTGCTCTCTCCAAATTGATGGAGTACCACTAAAACAGTCAGAGAAATTCAAGTACCTCGGCGTCTCATTCACAAGTGACGGCAGACAAAATAGCGAATTGGATATCCGCATCGGAAAAGCAAGTGCAGTAATGCGCCAGCTCCACCGATCTGTGGTACTGAAACGGGAGCTTTGCACCAAGGCAAAGCTATCCATTTTCAGATCGGTCTATGTTCCTATTTTGACTTATGGCCATGAGTGTTGGATCATGAATGAGAAAGTGAGGTCTCGAGTTCAAGCAGCCGAAATGGGATTCTTGCGAAGAATTAGCGGTTTGATCTTGTTGGACAAGGTTAAAAGTGCAGATATTCGTGAATCTCTAAACATCGAATCGCTGCTTCTCCGACTAGAAAGATCGCAACTGCGTTGGTATGGACATGTGACACGAATGCCCCAGGAAAGAACAGCCAAAAAACTGCTCTGTTCAACACCGATTGGTCGAAGGCCTAGAGGCCGTCCCAGAACTCGATGGCGAGATTACGTAGAAGATCTTAGTTGGTCTCGCCTTGGCATCCCAGCAGAGCATCTATCCTTTGTTGCAGAGGATCGAGATGCTTGGAGGCTCCAACTTGAGCTGCTGCCCCCGCGACCCCCCAAGGATAAGCGGGTCCAGAAAATTGATTGATTGAAACTTGTCTTAAAATTACACCTTTTATTTTTACACAGTGATAACGCGTTATATGTTTTAATTTTACCACAGTATTCGCATTGTGGTGAGAAACTGAGTTGTTATCCCTGGAAAAACCTAAAACAATTCATATCGAAAGCTAAGTATTGGGGCCCTTGAAAGTTTTTTTGGGGGGGGGCCCAAAGTTGAGCTGCTACGGCACTGCTTAACACTTTGAGCGGGACTGCCGGTTCGCAGTCTTCACGCCAAGCAGTCTGTGTTCATGCGATACAATAATATTTTTATGACATCATACGTGAGAACAGAAAAAAAGTAGTTTTTCGCTTCACTTACTTTGGTTTCTTTTTTCATGAGCAAAACGTCATCTAGGCCGAAATTTCTGCAGTCCCTTGCGCGAAACTTAGTTACATGTGCGAGGTTTTATATGAAGAAGCCACTCGCTTTACGCTAATCTGTGAGTAGACTTACTGTAGCGTGTCCATTTCCTATTCTGTAAAGCGTCTTCAGGATATGAAATTCAGTACCGGTACGCTAACTTCACAAAAAAAAAAAAAATTATACATCAAGCTAGCGGGAAGGTCTACTACAAATTTGAAAATTACCCAAACTGCCAAAAGTCTAGTCTAGATAAGACGTATAACAAGCAGTTTAACGCTAATAGTTATCAACGGTGTGAGTGGATATGTGAATGCGAATACACGAATGGGGTGTTTTATTTTCTGTGCCTCTTACTTGGATTTGATAATGGCGACACTGCCTGGACCAACATAGGGCATGCTGACTAAAAAAAACTTCCAGAAAAAATTAGAAAGCATTAGGAATCTTCTTGGCACGTTAACTCTGCCATCAATTTATCTCATCTTGGGCAGGCCATTATTACAGTAGCTTTGGACACTGGGCATGCCTTATCTGTGGCACGTCACAATGAGAGTGTTACGAAAAACTGTGCCGTTTTATCGAAAATTATCAATTGTTTAAAATTTTGTGGTAACTCTGAACTGCTGTTAAGGGGACATGACGAGCATAAAGATTCACTCAACCCCGGGATTTTTCGAGGATTGCTAGGCTTCACGTCAAAATGTGGATACAAGCTTAAAATCGCATTTGGTATCAGCGGCAGTTTTTAAAGGTTCATCCACAATAGTACGAAACGAACTTTTGCAATCAATTTTGGAAATTGGTTAACAAGAAATTACATATGAAATAAGTAAATCTAAATACCTTGCAGTTTTGTGTGATGAACAAAATCCAAATGGCAGTTTTATTTTGGTACCCAAAAAGTGGTGAGACGATTGAAAGGTTTTTGGGCTTTTTTCAGCCCACTCGTCTGACAGCACCATCATTGACCAGTATCTTATTGGAAGAACTTAAGGGTTTGGTTGGTCATGATCCAGATAAGCTTATTGCTCTGACGTATGATGGCGCTGCCTCATTGAGCGGTATTCGAAATGGTGTATGAACAGGCGTTAATCAAAGCTTTGTATCCAAAAGCTCATTTTATTCACTGCTATGCTCATCAATTCAATTAAATTCTCTAAAAAGCTACATCTGCAAATTCCAAAGTGAGAATATTTTTCTATAGTTTGGCCGGTATTCCTCCATTTTTTTCTACATCTCTGCAAAGAATGGCTGCTTTGGAGCAAATTGCAAGACGTAGGATACCGTCATCGCCCAGCATACTTGGTGGAATTTTCAAAGTCGTACTGTACTGTAAAATTGCGTAATATATTTTTCTTCATAAGCATTCATTTCATTCCTGTGACTCTTACCATAACACGATTTGCCTGCAAAAAAAGTTGGTCGTTTTTTAGTTTAAGTATTAATACGTAGAAGCTAATACCATGACACCTCTGATACCTTCAATCCATAATAAATCGTAAAAGTGTTGTAACTATAGGTTGTCAAAAAAAATAATAGTAGGCTATTATTCTACAGGAAAATTGCAGCCCCCCATTAAAAATGTGCACGAGCCGCCACTGATGGTATGTAAATCTGAGTTGCAACAACGCTTAGTCTTGATTTTTATCATGTTCAAATTTTTTGTATCTGCTTGTTACAAGTTTGTCGCTATTTTGCTTCTCTTGAACCATTTTTAATGTCTTCCTGTATTTAATATCTTACTGTATTTCCTGTTGCATTGACGCTTTTGACGGTGTGGAATAACTGTACAAGGCACTGCTACTACTAACTTGATTTGTTATTAATTGCAGAATACTATTTTAATTAAGTATTTTACATGTGTGTGTTCGTAATTCGGAAAATGGAAACTTTAATTTTCTGATTGTTAGAAATTACTTTTTTGAATCGTTCAGTTGATGAAAAACAAGAAATTGCCAAAAGAGGAAAGTGCTATGAAAAACTTTGCTAATGTTTGCACATAGTGGAACAAAAGCAGTCACACACAAATTTTCTTGCTCTCAAGTTTGATGAGATACTTTGGCCCACAGATTTTGTTCTATGCGATGTGAAATAAAGGTTTCTTGGATCATGCTCATTTGACTGATGGTATGCAATGGCAGAAGAAGTCTAAGAAGCATATATATGTACATTTGATGCATTTTATACTTTGGATGTGTTCTGTGAGAGTGAAAGCAGCTCTAGATAGTCAAAGGTTGGAAAGATATGTGTAGTTGCAATGAGAAAAAATAGAAGTTTTTGCAATTTTAATTTATGCAACTTGTTTTTTAAGCAGCACAAGAGTTGCCTTTTAAAGTGCATGATAAATCACTATCATCGTTCAATCGAATTAATTATATTGAGCTTCTTGAATACCGGTACACAAAAAAATATGATACAGTTTTAAATGCTCATCTTCATTCTTCAAGCAGCTACAACATTCATAGAAACTTCTATCAGCTTAAATAATTTCATCAAAGCGTTGCAGATCTTATGCTGGTTGCAGTTGCAAAAAAAATTCAAGAATTTGAACTTGTGGCTATTATTTAAGATGAGACTCAATTGCAGTTGGTTTTTTTTTTTTTTTTAGTTGCATAGTTATCCTCCTATCACGAGAAAGCGATCAATGCGCTATACGAGCTCGCTTAGGAGTTGCCAGCCATCTGTCTACCACATCAAGATGGGGGAATCCCGCTAAGTGCCTTTCCCAACGGCACAACAAGTAAACTTGCCGGCTTGTTCTCCACACTGTCCCTTCGATGCTGAGCGTCAAGCAGGGAAGCTGTGAATACCAATGTTAAAGTCGTTGGTTTGACCCGACTCAGAATCAAACCCCGAGTTTACAGCTCAAGAGACAGACGCTCCATACCACTCGACCATCTGAGCTGTTAAGTTGCATAGAAGATATAAGATGAGACACTAAATATTACTACCAAATCTCAGCTTTCCTCAGTTGTCAGTCTCGCGATAAAGTCACAAAGTCACTGCAGACTATAAGCCTGCCGTATTACCGCGAGGCCTGGTGACCGCGCCATGCGAATTATCTTAAAAGAATTTTCCTTTATGCAAGGTCCGGACATAATGTTGATCCGAAATACTATCTTTGTTGACTTTACTGATTACTCAGCGGCTTTTTTACAATCAAATTGATGAATGTCTTTTAACTGAAAGCACAAGTATTGATTGATAGTCAACTTGCTTTTCTTACAATGGTCATAAGAGTCATGGTCAAACTTAGCGGGTTTAATGCTCCAGAGACAGATGCTGTATATCCACTCGGACATCTCATCGGTAATTTTGAAATAAATCAAGGGCTGTTGAATTTTAAACATCAAGTTGATATACTGTATGTGTTGTGCATTGTTTGATATTGTACTACTCCAAACATTGAATGACGAACTTTTGATTTATTTTTTGAAAAACGATGCCTTAGTACAAAACGATTTGTGTTTACTGTTTGATATATGCTTGCTTTCATTCATAATAATGGCATAAAAATCAAATGTAGTGACTAGTTGCCCCACAATTTGCAGTTGTATCCCCTTATTATGAATCTTCGTTAGTGATAGGCAATGGGGCAGCCAGCATTGCAGCGACACACGGGGGTCTAGGGGGCTAAGTCCCCCAGGGTGTAATACTAATAGATATTTTTAAAGAGTGAACACCCAGTCCAAAGGGTCACCGTACGCCACTGATGAGTACAACCTTCGTTGGACTACAACCCTACAGCGGTCAGTTGTCCTGACGCTCAGTTGACTCGCGGTCAGTTTGCGGCGGTCAGTTGTCCTTGTTCGGTTTGCAACACCCTAATGTCCACATGTCCAATCAGTGGTGGGCAAGTTACCTTTGAAAAGGAACTAATTACAGTTGCAAGTTACTTCGCAAAAAAAGTAACTTAGTTACAGTAACAAATTAAAAAAAGTAACTAGTTACAAGTTACAGTTGCTTTTTTTTGCATGCCGCAAAACCAAAAAAAAAAACTATCAATTCTTAAAATGTAACTTAGGCCTAGAGTTCCATGGTGTGTAGGCTGTTCAAATCAAAATCATTCATCTTTATATTGAAACCAAACGGAAGTAGGCTACGATTCTGATACGATAAACGCTACAGTAATAACAATTGATTGCCTTTCAAAAACGATAAAATTTCGAAGTGATTATATATCACTAAGCCCACAGCGCTACGGCTTTAAAATGTCTTTTCATACCAGGGTGACCCAAAAAAAAACGGGCCCCGTGTATTTAGAATAAATAGAATTGGGGCCCGTTTTTTTTGGGTCACCCTGTATACTAAAAAGTCGTTCAACTGCAGCACTAGAAGCAGCGGCGTGGCGAGAAATTTTAAAAGAGGGGAGGCCCATTAATTCGACATTTTTTTCAAGCGTAGTTTTTATAAGGCAGAACTAATTTGAAGCTGATTGCGAAACAAAAAAGGCTTTGGGGACTCCGGGGCATGCTCCCCCAAAAAAATTGATAAAATTTTACATGCTGTAATGGCTGTTTTAGTGCTTTTTGAATAATTTTCAGGCAAATTTTGTTTAAATTTTATGACCTTGATTGTGAGTGCTGCGCCAAATTGGATCCATTTTGTTCACACATTTTCGATTATGCGTGCTTAGGCTAAGTCGTAAAGCTTATTGCTATTGAAAAGGTTCGAAATTATGAAAATTGTACTTATCACAAATGTTTTTGAAAATGCCAGGCGAAGGGGATAGGCCTACCTACCCCTAATCCGCCCCTGGCCATAAGCTACAGAAACCATCGAAAGGGCCTGGCATACCGGTACTTCAGTCACTTGGCACCATTAATTTTGTTCTTTTTTACTAAAAAGCAAAGTCAAAAGGGAATTACCCTTTTGATCCCCCTAAATACGCTCATGACTAGAGGGAAGAGCAGTATCATAATGAATTAAAAGTTCCATTAGTTCTTCGTGTATAAAAGCGTTTGCATCAACAGTTTGTGAGAGCAAAGCGAAAAGGAACTCTATGTACTTTATCGGCATTGGTAGATCTTCGTCGATTTGATTGTGCGAACAAACAGCCCAAAAACTGTCCTATAAGCAAGTTGAGCTTCTATCACGGTCGTTGTCGGTATCACTACTTGTCGAAGTATCTAGAGCAGTGTTTCTCAAAGTGGGCCATATCGCCCCCTTGGGGGCGAAAGAGAAGCACCAGGGGGCAAAAAGCAAAAGGGGGCGAAAGCGGTGAAGGGGGGCGATAACTCATGAACCGTGTAAGACTTTTTTTTTGCTCTTCACCGCATTTTCCTTTGCCAATTGGGTATTTCCATTCATCAGTAGCTTTCGACCTTGCGAGGTTTATTAGAACACAACCTTATTAGGGCGAGGGGGCGATGATGGTATGCTGAGTACCGTAAAGGGGCAATGGCACAAAAAAGTTTGAGAACCACTGATCTAGAGCATTTTCGGTTGTCATGTTTAGTACATTGATCATTTTTCTTTTCAATTCGGCCTCAGTTTCAGTGCTGAGCTCGTCAAAGAACCAAGCTCATTATTACGAATGGAGTGAAATTAAATACTTTTTTTCCATTTGTTTAGCGGAAGAAGATGCCCCATAAAAGTAACTATAACTGTAACTTTTAAGGTTCTAAAGTGGTAACTAGTTACAAATTCCGTTACTTTTGCAGAAAAGTAACTTAGTTACAGTTACTGAAAAAGTAACTAGTTACTTTTGTAACTAGTTACTAGTTACTTTTGTAACTAGTTACTGCCCACTAAGCCTACTGTGTCCAATTATAGTGAGCTTTAGGTCCGGATAAAATTTTTACGTATAATTTCTCCCACTTCAGGGTCGTTCGCAGTGGGTACCACAAACGTTAAATAATTCCCCAGCAGTTGTTTTATATATGAATCGGAAACAATCATCCGGTATTAATTAGAAGTGCAAACGTCAGGGTTAGTGCTATAGAGCAGTAGTCGGCAAACACCGGTCCGTGTGGGGTTCGGTACCGGGCTGCGTGCTTTTCCAGATTAAATGATTTGAAACATTTTTATTACTTATAGAGTTTACAATTTAAGACCTAATTGCTTTCGGACGTTTTGTTAGATTTGATTGTTTTACGTTTTGGGTGCGTTGAGACTTAATTCGGTGCCTAAAAGTGTTTTCTGATGCCGGCTTTGAATGGTGTTTATTCAAGCGTTATTACGTATGGTATTATGACTTGACAAGACACAAGGGCAATAAATCTAATTAATATATTTGTTATGTGCGTGATAACAGAATTGTTGTGTTAGCTGTGTTTGGTTGATGAGGGAGATAAGTAAGAAAATAGCATCAGAAATATTACGGCAAGTTGACGTCAAAATTAAAATAAATTATTCGTACTGAAACTTATAACCTAAAACTCTACAGTTATAAAGTTTTAAGGTAAAGCAAACATTTCTGCTGAGATTTTTTGGAAATACAGTAGGTCAGCACCATCTCAAGAGTCTGACGTCGATGACGAGGGACCTACGACATTAAAAACGATAAGGGACACATTGCGGGTATCGTTGAGTCCTATCATTCCAAGATAGGAGAGTCTGGTTGCTGCAAAACATGCTAATCAGCTCAGATGGCCGAGTGGTATGGAGCGTCTGTCTCTTGAGCTGTAGACTCGGGGTTTGATTCCGAGTCGGGTCAAACCAATGACTTTAAAATTGGTATTCACAGCTTCCCTGCTTGACGCTCAGCATCGAAGGGACAGTGTGGAGAACAAGCCGGCAAGTTTACTTGTTGTGCCGTTGGGAAAGGCACTTAGCGGGATTCCCCCATCTTGGTGTGGTAGACAGATGGCTGGCTACTCCTAAGCGAGCTCGTATAGCGCATTGATCGCTTTCTCGTGATACGGAGATAAATATGCAACTAACTAACTTATGGTTCTCATTGAATCACTATTGTAACATGGGGTGAAATAAAATTTAATTGTTGAATAAGGCCGGTCCATGAACAATTTTTTGACTTAAATCGGTCCGCCATGCGAAAAAGTTTGCCGACCCCTGCTTTAGAGGTTGGGTTAGGGGTTAGATTCGGGATAGGCCTAGAATGTTTTACTTTGCTAACACAGGTAACTTTGTTAACGTGGTACCAAGTGTGATCGACCCTGAAGCGGGAGAAATTATAGAATTACGTAAGAACATTATTCTTCAGTCTAGGTCCTTTGATTCTTGGTTCTAGTTCTGAGTTTCTGCAGCATAATCAATTTCTTGATGTAGACTAATTACTTTTATGACCATAATATCAAAAAATTGATTATGCTGCAAACTAGAACCAAAAACCGTGGGCTCAAAGTCCACAAAAATTGGATACTGTAAAACCTCTATATATTTTACCGCCATGGCGCTTTGTTTTTCAACTCTTCCCTAATGGGGTGTTCTATTAGAGGTGACGTTCAATTAGAGGTTGGCGCTCTATTTTTCGACTAGCTGGTCAGAATTTTTACTCCCACAATAAAATCCTGAATCTTCAAAGCTAGGTGTCACGCGTAAGGTCGTAAGTTGAAAAAAAGGCTTTTAAAGTTTATTGTTATGCGTCACGCAGGCGATAGTTCGTTTAAATATACCGGTAAAAGAAAAAATTCTTTCTTCTGTTTGGTCATAGCCGGTTTAGAAGGCACAAGGGAGACTGCTATTGTTTAAAGCTTCCTTTGTTCAATTTAAGTTGTTTGCTCACCGCATTGCTGCTGCTTATCGTAACGTGATACTGCATTGTTACTACGGGTATGTTGGTATCTTTTAACTGTTTAAATGGCTGCTTTAACTGCTAGATTGTGAAAACTTAATCAATTGTACAATTACCAGTAGAGACCTGCTAATACAATTCCGCCGCTCATTATCGAAAGACAATGGCGTCTGAATCTCTTACACACCTAGCTCAAATTGCAGTAAACGATATATAGAGCAATGGTTCATTATTATTACCGTATGTTTTTGGTGTTCTTTTCGAGTGCAATCATTTTGACCAGTTTACCGATAATTTCTGTTTTCTGAACGAAATTAATGTATGAAGATTTTGTTATGGTTGATAATTCCTCAAAGTGGCGTTCAATTAGAGGGAGGCTCTCTATTTTTCAACCCTTCCTTAAAAGTGGCGTTCTATTAAAGGCAGGGCCGAAACTAGGCATGATGCATTTTGTAAGCACAGTTTCGATTATGCGTGCTTGAGGCGACTAAGATTTATTGTTATAAACAGGGGTGCAAATCTAGGTTGAGCGTTGGGGGAGATGATTTAGCAAAATCGACCATTTTTTGATATTGGGGGGGATGATTTAGCAAAATTGACACGTCTGCAGATGTCCAATTTTTTGCCCACAATGAAGTGAAGACCAAAAAAACAGGTCATAACGTTCCCAGATGCCTAATTTTTTTGCCCAAAATGAAGTGAAGACCAAAAAAAGGTAATTACCTTCGCTGATGTCCAGTTTTGGGACATCAAAATATTGGGGGGGGGGATGCTGCCGAATTATTTGGGTAGATACATCCCTCCATGGATTTGCACCCATGGTTATGAAGAGGTTCGAAATTATAGAAAACTTTATTTATCCAAAGCATTGTTGGAAATGGCTGGTGAGGGGTGCACCCCCCACATCTTCCCCTGGATCCACCCCTGATCCTTGGTATGCCACTAGACGTTTGTTTGTTAGTTTTGCGACTGTTATTTTTCGAAAAATTTGCAGGGGCTCTCCATGGCCAAAAGCATAAATATGGTATGGGGGCCCCATATCGCGCGATTTAAGACAAAAAATATATGGAATATTAGAATAGGCTTATTTAAGGCACCTTTATCATACGTTGATTAAATAGTACTACGTACTGACTATTTACGGGGCCCTCTTTTTGTGCGACCCCCCCTGGTTGGGGGGTTTGGGGGCGCTAGTTTCGGCACTGATTAGAGGTGGCGTTCAAATAGAGGTGGCGCTCAAATAGAGGTTTTATGGTACAGTGCTGTTCATAATTCAGGGACCACCCCACAGAATTTCTTGTTTTGAGGCTTCCACGTAAAATACATTTTCTTTATCTCACCTGTTCATCGACATGTTATACATTTTTGGAAAGAGCTTGTTTCGGGCAATTCGGTGACAAAGTTGTTTTTGAAAAAAATGTTCCTGAAAGCTGAAACGCGTCTTAAATTGTGACGTCATGCTCAAAGCTCATTTTTCAATAGGTAACACTTGTGGTGAAAATCAAAGAATCAGAGTGAAAACAAAAATTCCAAATGAGCAACTATGCTCCCCGATAACCTCAGATCACAATGTGATCACGCCATGAAAAAAGTTTATGACGTCATAATTGGAGTCCGTTTATTTTGTTTTTTGTTAGTGTTTAACACACAATCTAATCAGTCATCATGGGCTTCAAGCAGATCAGCGCAGAAAATAGAGGGGTCATCATATTCCTTCATAAAGAAGGAAAATCGCAACGATTTATTGCAGAGAAGACTGGGATATCGCGAAATGGAGTGCAAGGAGTGTTAAAGCGGTGGAAAGCAACAGGGGAATCAAAATGCCAGCCTCGGTCAGGAAGAAAGCGCAAGTCAACAGAAAGGACTGATAGAACTCTAGTCAGACTTTCTTTAGCCAACAGGAAATTAACTTCCAAAGAGTTAGCTAGAGAATTAAAAGAAAGCAGTAGCGTTGAGTTGTCTACTCCAACGGTGAGGAGAAGGTTGTTAGAAAGCGGTCTTGGTGGGTGCAAAGCCAGAAAAAAACCGCTTTTGACAGAAAAACAAAGAAAGCGTCGATTGGAGTGGGCACGAGCTCACGTTAAATGGCCAGTTGAGAAGTGGAGGAAAGTTTTATTCAGTGACGAGTCAACTTTTACTGTAAATAACCATGCTGGAAATAATTATGTGAGAAGAAGACCTAATGAAGAATATCGGCCATATTGCATTTCACCGACCATCAAGCACCCCCAGTCAATTATGGTTTGGAGTTGCATGACTGCACATGGTATTGGTAGGCTCGAAATTGTTTCCGGAATGATGAACGCAATGAAGTACATCGATGTTCTGGAAAACAAAATGCTTCCCAGTGCACGATCTTTGTTTTCCGACAATGACTGGATTTTCCAAGACGACAATGCACCATGCCACCGAGCGAAGAAAGTGCAACATTGGTACCGAACTCATAGGGTTAAACGAATGGATTGGCCAGCCCAATCTCCTGATTTAAACCCTATTGAAAACTTATGGTACCGAGTCAGCACCATCATCGGCAAAAACAAACCGAAGACAAAGAGAGAGCTCATCGAACAGGTTATTGCTGCTTGGTATCGAGTAATTTCAGCGGAAGAACTGAAAAAGCTTGTTGATTC
>CAXFYD010000048.1:27500-32534 GCA_964006365.1 Trididemnum miniatum | reverse complement strand
CGGTTGATCGGGACGTTGTTAGTGTGTGGAGGTACACATTGTGAAATGAAGCGTATTGTGTGAAGTCTAGGAAGGGGAGACTCATGAACAATCGCTACCTGGTTGATCCTGCCAGTGGTATATGCTTGTCTCAAAGACTAAGCCATGCAAGTCTAAGTATAAGTTATTCTGAAGACGAAACTGCGAATGGCTCGGTAAAACAGCAATAATTTCTTCGGTGATGAGTTTACTCACGGATAACCGTAGTAATTCTAGAGCTAATACGTGCTGAGAAAAGATGGGGCTTGCTCCATCGTGCCGTTTAGATAACAACACCAACATTTGGTGATTCATAATCGTCTTTCTGATCGCCTTGTGCGACACACCGTTCAAATTTCTGACCTATCAACTTTCGATGGTAAGGTAGTGTCTTACCATGGTGGCAACGGGTAACGGACCGTGGGTGCGGGACTCCGGAGAGGGAGCCTGAGAAACGGCTACCACATCCAAGGAAGGCAGCAGGCGCGCAACTTGCCCAATCCAGACTCTGGGAGGCAGTGACAAGAAATATCAATAGGGGATCCTATGGGTCTTCTAATTGGAATGAGAACAAGCTAAACAGCTTATCGAGAATCCAGCAGAGGGCAAGTCTGGTGCCAGCAGCCGCGGTAATTCCAGCTCTGTAAGCGTATACCAAAGTTGTTGCAGTTAAAACGCTCGTAGTCGGAACTTGGCGCATAACGGAAGGGTGCACGTCGTGTGCGCACTTTGCGGTTATCGCTTTTGTGGTCTTGCGTCGGATGAGGCACGTTTATTCGTGAACGTCTGAACGCATCCACTCTTTACTGTGAGAAAATCAGAGTGCTCAAAGCAGGCATTTGCCGTGAATGTATTAGCATGGAATAATAGAATAGGACTTGGTTCTATTTTGTTGGTTTGTTGGGACTGAGTAATGATTAAGAGGGACAGTTGGGGGCATTTGTATTTCGGCGCTAGAGGTGAAATTCTTAGATTGCCGAAAGACAAACTGCTGCGAAAGCGTCTGCCAAGGATGTTTTCATTGATCAAGAACGAAAGTAAGGGGATCGAAGACGATCAGATACCGTCGTAGTCTTTACTATAAACGATGAGGACTGGGGATCGGGCGAGGAATTACGATGACCCGCCCGGCACCCTTCGAGAAATCAAAGTGTTTGCTTTCTGGGGGGAGTATGGTCGCAAGGCTGAAACTTAAAGGAATTGACGGAAGGGCATCACCGGGTGTGGAGCCTGCGGCTTAATTTGACTCAACACGGGAAAACTTACCAGGTCAGGACATAGTGAGGATTGACAGATTGAGAGCTCTTTCTTGATTCTATGGTTGGTGGTGCATGGCCGTTCTTAGTTGGTGGAGTGATTTGTCTGGTTAATTCCGTTAACGAGCGAGACCTGGGCGTGCTAACTAGGGGCTACTACCATCTCGGTAGTACGCTTCCCCTTCTTAGACGGACTGTGGGCGTCTAGCCCACGGAAGCTCCAGGCAATAACAGGTCTGAGATGCCCTTAGATGTTCTGGGCCGCACGCGTGCTACACTGAGTGGATCAGCGGGTCAGGTTGCGCGAAAGTGTTTCCTAATCTTTAAATCCGCTCGTGATGGGGATTGACGGTTGCAATTTTCCGTCATGAACGAGGAATACCTTGTAAGCACAAGTCATCATCTTGTGCTGAATACGTCCCTGCCCTTTGTACACACCGCCCGTCGCTCCTACCGATTGAGTGGTCCGGTGAGGCTTTGGGATCTGAGCGGAAAGAGCGTTTCGCTGTTTCTGCCCGGAAAACTCAGTCGAACCTTATCATTTAGAGGAAGGAGAAGTCGTAACAAGGTTTCCGTAGGTGAACCTGCGGAAGGATCATTCGAATGAGCAGACTTTAGGGTCTGCCTTAATGAGACACAATGTTGTATCATTGCTTGTTGTTGGGTTTGTTATTGTGATGTTCACTTCCTATCACTGTTGATCAGCGACTAATCCTGCTACCTCGTAGTATGTGTGTGTCAATGTGAAATGGCGTGTGGTCGTGTGTTTTGCGATAGCGAGCTTGGCGACTTGGTTCTGTTTCTATGTGTATATATGTCTTCACTTGGCCGTAACCCTTTGCGCTTGCGCATGCTGGAGTTCCTGAGTGGATGTGTGTGTATGCTGTGTGAATAGGACCTGTGTTTATATGTTGATCAATTGGCCGTAACCCTTTGCGCTTGCGCATGCTGGAGTTCCTGATTGTGAGTGTGAATACGAATTTTCTTGGTACTGTTATTATGTCTATGTGTGTGTTCACTTGGCCGTAACCCTTTGCGCTTGCGCATGCTGGAGTTCCTGAGTTGAATGTGTGTATGGATGTGATAATGGGGCCTGTGTTTACATGAGTGCTATCGCTAGCAGTTGGCCGTAACCCTTTCCGCTTGCGGATGCTGGAGTTCCTGATTGTGTTTATGTGAGTGTGTGATTGTGAATGCGAACTTGTGTATGCTTGCTTGTTTTGTGAATCGTCTATGAGGCTGTAACCCTTTCCGCTTGCGGATGCTGGAGTTCCTGATTAGATGTGTGTAATACCAACGAGCGAGTGACCCAAACCACTGATTCGTAGAGTCGTTGAGATGTGTGTGCGTGTGTACTTACTGGCAAACCCCTTGTGTGCTTCGGCGTACTTGTATGGAGTTCCTTTGTATGCGTGTGTGCTATCGATGTGATTCCATAGTCTGTGTCTAATCTTCGGATTGACTGGAGTGTGTAGATTCTAGTGTAGCGCTTTATGTGTTACTGTGAATTGCGAGTTGGTGTTATTGCGATTTGCCCGTCTGGTAAGGGTTGAGCACTATGTGCGCGCTTCTGTGTGTGTGTAGCAGTTCCTTTTACAAGGCGTGTCGAGCACGTTGTTTCTAGTGACTTTATCGTGTGAGGCAGCAGACTGTTACTAACTCTCTTGTAGATGTGTGTGATTGTTTGTGTCGGGTCGTAAGCTCTGATTGTTCGAGTCGGGAAACCTTCTCTTGTAACGAGATGAGTAGGGAATGGAAGTCCACTGCCAATAATCATTTGGATTGTGAGAATCTAAATTGACATACAACCCGTGGCGGGGGATGTCTTGGCTCCCACATCGATGAAGAACGTAGCAAACTGCGATAAGTAGTGCGATTTGCAGAACTCGTGAGTCATCGAATTTTTGAACGCAAGTGGCGCTCGCGGGAAATCCTGCGAGCACGTCTGTTTGAGTGTCCGTACAAAATCTGAAATATCGGCTTTGTTATTGCTTTGGTCCGTTTCCTCGCTATGTGATCCGCTCTAGGGCGTGAACTGTAGCTTGAGTGAATAGTAGTGTTAGCATTGAGCACCTGGGAGACCGTTATTTCACACATTTCGGTGTGTGTTATTTCGGTCCTGGGCAGTTCTGTTTTCACGTCGGCCAGTGTTGGGTGGTCCGCTTATGCCTCTTGTTAGGAAAAGTGGTCACTTGAAGAATAGGGGTTGTTATGAAGCGCGCATTCATTCATTCATTTGTCTGTCTGTGGCAGTTGTAGTAGCAATCAACCAGCATCATTGTGTTGTGAGTATGTGTGGTTTCGTTGGAGATTGAGCTTGAGCTCCGTATCCTGCCCTACTCGTACCAGCAATTGTGAATTATTATCCCATTGTGTGATTTTGTGAAGCAATTGTGTTGAAGTGCGTGGTGTGCGTTTGCTCGATACAGTAGTGGGTTCGCTCGATTGTTGATAATGTTACTACTTTCACTTGTAGCGCTGTTCATGTGGTGTGCATACGATTTTGGACCTCAAATCAGGCGAGACTACCCGCTGAATTTAAGCATATTATTAAGCGGAGGAAAAGAAACTAACCAGGATTCCCTCAGTAGCGGCGAGCGAAGTGGGATGAGACCGAGATGAAAATCCCTTCGGGGAATTGTAATCTGAGCTGTGTTGAGTGTTCAGTGAATGTAAGTCACATGGAATTGTGTACCGTGGAGGGTGAGAGTCCCGTCCAGCATTCACAGGAATTTCTCGTACGACATAGTTTCAACCGAGTCGGGTAGCTTGAGATCGCTGCTCTAATAGGTGGTAAACTTCATCTAAGTCTAAATACTGGTGGGAGACCGATAGCGAACAAGTACCGTGAGGGAAAGATGGAAAGCACTTTGAAAAGAGGGTGAAAAGTACCTGAAACCGCCACGGGGGAAGCGTATTGTATCAGTGTGGTGCGACGTCTGTTCAGCTTGCTTCGGCAAGTGTATTCAGCGTTAGCTGTGTCGGGATGGCTGTTGGATTATGGATTATGCATAGTTTGAGGGTGAGGGCTCCCTTCGGGTGAGGATCTCGACAAAATGATACGATTCGACCCGTCTTGAAACACGGACCAAGGAGTTTAGCATTAATGCGAGTCGAAGAGTGTGGAAACTCAGAGGCGAAGTGAAAGCGAACAATTGGAAACCTTAACAGGTTGAGGAGGTGTTGCGTCATTGACAAAATATCCTACCTAGAGCATTAATGCTGAGACCCGAAAGATGGTGAACTATGCCGGAGTAGGGCAAAGCCAGAGGAAACTCTGGTGGAGGCTCGTAGCGATGCTGACGTGCAAATCGCTCGTCGAACTTGGGTATAGGGGCGAAAGACTAATCGAACCATCTAGTAGCTGGTTCCCTCCGAAGTTTCTCTCAGGATAGCGGGCCGACAGTGGGTTGTTTTGTGTGGTAAAGCGAATGATTAGCGTATTTGGGGATGTAATATCTTCGGTCGATTCTCAAACTTTAAATACGCAAGATAGAGGTGGTTGCTTCATTGAACCTCTCTTCTGAAAACGTCGGCCCTGTGGGCCACTTTTGGTAAGCAGAACTGGCGATATGGGATGAACCATAAGTTTAGTTAAGGCGTCAAAATATCCGCTTAAAGACCCCACAAAAGGTGTTGGTTCATCTAGACAGCAGGACGGTGGCCATGGAAGTCGGAATCCGCTAAGGAGTGTGTAACAACTCACCTGCCGAATGAACTAGCCCTGAAAATGGATGACGCTTAAGCGGATTGCCGACAC